>PVLD010005507.1:0-111444 GCA_004027595.1 Dinomys branickii | reverse complement strand
TCATGAATATTCCTCTATACATACATACATACATTTTTGTCTTTTTCTTTTCTCCTTTCCTTCGTCCCATCCGTTCTCTGTTTTTGAACAGATTTCCTTCATGACTTTTAGTTTATATTCCCACCCTCGGGTTCTTACACCAGTGATATAATACGTTGCCTGCACATGTATCGCTGATTTATTTCACTTATGAGTATGAGTATGGACTCCAGTTTTGTCCACTTGCCTACAAAGTTCCCAAAATTGTCTTTCTTTATAGCTGAATAATATTCCATTGTATAAAAATGCCACAATTTCAGGAATTATCTATGTACTTACCATTACAGAAGATGAGAAATTAGGTCTCCCTATCATTTTTGTAAATGTGTCTCATCTCTCATCTTCTTGATATAGTATGATTTTGACTGATCCCTCTTATATAGAGCTGAGAGTCAAAGAACTATGTAGCACAAGAAGTGATAAAAAATATGATGAATGTTTAAATTTTAAAAATTTATTACAGTAAAATACACAGCGCCATTAATCTCCTGCAAAATACTCCCACTCACTTTGAATATACTTATCCTACCATTTTTGCCATATTCTGAAGCAGTTCTGAAAGTCTTCATTTGTGAGTGTCTTTATAAAGTGTGATCAAAGATACAGTGAATGCTGGTAAGTGCCATCCAATAGAAAGGCAGTCATGTAAAAACATTGCTATCATGGACTGATCAGGCCTGCAACTGCCTGAACAAGTGGATGGTGAAGGTTTAAATAAAAGAGACATGTGATATGATTTTAGGGCTCAGGAGAATCAAAACCCTTTAGCAGAATTCAAGATTGTCTAGGGGCTGAGACCAAGAACTTCTCTGGGTGGCCCATATTTATGTGGTTTTCAAACAAAGGAAAGCATGGGAAACTGAGCAAGACCTTCCTTGAGAGTCCATACAAAGACTTCCCCAAGTAGCAAATTATGCTGATTAGGAGAACTAGCTTATCTTCAGGTTGACGTTCACTGCAGGAGTGAGACCCCTGTAGCTACTGTCTCTATCTAGTTAATTGGGGTTGGAGTCAGGTGTCTTCAGTGGTGGCCTTATCTTGTCTTTTGAGGTGTCGTGGCCTCACAGACCACCATAGGCCTCAGCTAGGACCTTGTAGAAGCTCACTTACTATGATTCCACTGTCCATCTCCATGCAAGGGCCTAGGCCTAGGACACACAAGTAAACATAGAAAGCCAATTGATTAATTTTAAATCCTGCTCAGAGCTGCTTCATAGTGGTCTCCATCACATTATGATATGTCTTCATCTACTTTATTCACTGGATCCACCATCATGTCGCTTATTACTCTTTCCTAATATCAAAATGGCCATGAAAGATAAGCATTCTGAATGTCTTCAGAACACAGAGACAGCTACCATAATGAAAGAGAACTTTCATGATTATATCAAAATGTGGCAAGACTGCATGTTCAAAGTGAGGGGGTTATTTTGAATGGGATTAATGGCCATGTGTCTTTTATTATAATAATATTTTTATTTAAACACACTGCAGTTTTCAATCACACACTTGTATGATTACTTTTTTCCCCCGGAACAATTTGGTAGTTAATAGTTCTCATGTTTTCTTTTAAAGTTTTTCTAGGTATAAGTAAGGGCAGGCCCAGATTTTCTCCGTATGGACATTATATGATTTTGAGATTCCACTAAGAAATAGAAGATAAATTATAAATTTTCAGAAGGTAGAAGGATCTTGAATTCCCAAATCAATACCTGAAGGAGTGCTCCTTGTTAACCAGAAACTCCTGTTTTGGAATTTATGCAGGTAGAAGCCATTATTCTTTGTGGTTTTGATTTTTTAACAACTGGAAGCATCTTATCTCATTTCTACAGTACAGTACCCTTTTCCTCAAGGGGGCTTTTTATCCTGTCGGTCTTGGTCTCTCTCATTCATGTTACAGGCTCTACTCAAATATCTTGTTATATTTGGCATCTGCTGTTATTTCAGAGTAGATGTCTAAATAGCTGATTGGTAGTCTTAGAATATTAATAGAGATATTTGGAATGAACTGTAGGTTGCTGTGATTTGGCCCATGTTAGTATTTCTTGGGATTTTTTGTTGGGGAGGTTGTCAGGTTCCTCAAAGAAAGCAAAGGTCTGGCTCCAGTGTTCTGTGTGTTGAGTGGAGAAAGCAGGCTGGAGTGTTTAAAACATTTAGCATTTATAGATGTGTGAAATTTCTCTGCATTTGTATAATTCTCATTCTTCACTTAGGCCTAGGATGCCCTAGATCAGATAAGATTGCATCTGTCTTGCCTTATTTATAGTAGGAAACTGCAATTTTGTACAGAAGTGAGAGAAGGGATAGTTATTCAATGTGGGTGACAAAAAGAAGATCTAGGATCTGTTCCTCAAAAGCTTTTAAAGAATCCTCTTGATTATCTCTCCATTTTCAGGGCCATGGTGTGCCAATTCCTCATTCCTTAGGGTTCTGGTAAGTTCCCAGCACAAATTCAGCTTTCTCAGATCTTCTAGATCAGTGACCTAAAATGCTCATCAATTTCCAAAATGGTGTTATCACCTCCATTCTCCCCAAAGCGATTCCTTTTAAAGATCACTCGGGAGCTCCTGGTCTTTTTATACATAGTTTTACATAGCTGTGTGTTTCACATACATTGTTTTGACTCCTTCTTTAGTGATTATTATAAGAGATATGTATTGATCTTGTCATTAAAATTGTTCACTCAGCTTTATTGACATTTAATCCACATAGTACACAATTTATTCATTTGAAGCATGTAATTCAGTGATTTTATTGAATTTACATAGTTGTGTAATGATCAACATAAGAAATCTCAGCTCTAAACAACTATGAAGCCACGTTTTATCTCTGTGTGTTTGGCTATTCTGGACGCTTCATGTAAATGGAGAAAAACAATATTCTGTGTGTTTTGATCAACATTTTTCACCTGTCATCATGTGTTCAAGGTTCTTCCATGATGTTTTATGTATCAGTGCAGGTTCACACCTAATTTGAAAATTTGAAATTCAAAATGATAAATAATCTAAACATTTTGAGCCCTGACATAATGCAACAAGTGAAATTCCATATGTGACAGGTCAGAGTCAAAAGGTAAGTGCACTCAAGAAACTAAGACAGAGGGTCACTGTGAGTTTCAGGCCAATCTCGACTTCATAGTGAGTTCAGGACCAGCCTGATCTGCATATGGACAGACTATCTAAAAAAACAAGAACAAAAGACAGGTGAACTAAAACTACGATATAAAATTGTCTTCTGGTAATATATGCAGAGTTTGCCAAAAAATGTGTACACACTTTAGGAAAAGAAAAAATAGTATGAATTTTTTTTCAACAGATGTATTACCCTCATATGGGAGAACCTAGAGGAAGTTGTATATCACAGAAAATCCACTACACTACCAGCTCTTAGAGAAAATATTGAAAATGTACGTACAGCAATCTCTATAATTAAAGTTACCCAAGCAGCAGTTTGCCATACTAATAAATGTCTGGACGCTGATGGCCACCACTTGGAGTACCTGTTGTAATTTAGGGCCTCCAAATTATTGTGTTAATCTCATAATATCTCAATAAACTTAGTATTAAAATATTTATATAAGTTTTTTTCCTGAAGTCTGGATACTTTTTTTGGTGGACACTCCATATATATATTATACATTAGATAACTATATATGTGTGTGTGTGTGTGTGTGTATGTGTGTGTATATATATATATATATATATATATATATATATATATATTAGGCTTGGGTTTCAAGGTATTTCATTATGTAAATGCAGATATTCTAAAATTAAAAAAAAATCTGCATCCAAAGCACTTCTGGTCCTAAGCATTTCAGATTAGGGATACTCAATCTTTACTTTATTCCTTTTTATTTCCAAATAACATTCTGCTGTTTGTGTGTACCAAATTCTGTTTACCCATTCATCAATTGATTGGCATTTGAATTATTTCCATTGTCTCTCTCATTATGAATAACACTGCCAAGAATAATTGTATACAAATTTTGTGTGGACATATGTTTTCATTTTTCTTGTAGGATTTGTGAGTCATAAGATAATCTGCGTTTAACCTCTTCAAAAACTGTCGGACTGTTTTCCAGAGATACTTTACCATTTTGCATTTTTGTTATTCAACAATCATTTTGATGCTTATCATTAATATTTGCATGAATTAAATGTATTGCATTACTTAGGTATACATGACTCTGTTCATTATTTTTGTTGTCACATTTTAAAGTTATTTATATTTTTATTGCAAAGTTTAATTTTTTAAAGACAGAGTCTATAATGCGGTGTTGTTGGGTCATAAAGTAAGAGTGTTTTTGTCCCTCCTCTCTCCTCTCTTACTGCCCCCCCATTTCTTCGCTTTCCTTTCTTTTCTTGCACACATTTTTCACAAGTTCTTATTCTCAGCAGCACATACTTCAGTGCAACTGGATTTGCTGGCTCTGCTAAAAAGTTCTGCTCACATACTGTAATCAGTTTTTAAATAGATATAACAGTGTTTTAATTTCCATTCATTCTATTGCTAATGAAGTGGAAGAGATCTTGTTAGATTTGTTTTTAAGTTAAATTCATTTTTGTGTAAGTTTTCTGAAAAGAAAAGCTATTGCCCCTATTTTATGAATGAAAATTGTACACTGTACAAGGTAAACAAGGAGAATTCTGACATATACTGAGCTTCTCCCAAGTGTAGCATCTTGCTAGGTGTATCATAGATATCCTTGCTTTTAATTTAACTCCCAGAGCAATCACTAGTAATGTGACGCAAACACACAATGCCACAAAACAGCAGAGCCATTTTTCAAACTTTACTTTTACATATCTGGAGAGCAAGAGAATTTTATAATTTAGCCTTTTTTTCTCTGAAAATAATGGAGGTAGATGAAATTCCAAAGGTAATAAAAAGAAAGTCTCCTTTTCCAAAAGCAATAATTATATACCTTTTTCATGAAAAGCCATTTGAAAAATCATTAAGGGAATGTTTTCCACTTTGACTTGCTTGTTAGAAGCCTATCATAATATGTATAGCATCAAAATTGCCTCTGTGGATTTCTCTCCCCTGTTGAGAATGAGGGCAATGAGCTGCATATGTGGATGGCCATTGACTCTGTGGGTTCAATATACACAGTCCACCAACTAATGTATTTTTGTAAAAGAAAAACTTGTATAAATATTTTAATACTAAATTTATTCAGACTCCATAAGATTAATATGTTACCTTTGGCTTCTACAATTACAAGATGTGCTCAAAGCTGTAGGCGTTAGCTTCCAGACATTTATTAGTATGGCAAACTGCTGAACTGTGTATACATTTTGAGGGGGGCAGACTCTGTAGATAGTAGAACTGGGGCTATGGGATTACCCTCCTCCATTCACCTGAATGTGGGCAATGCCCCAGAGCCAAGTCCTCTGACCTTTGTCCTAAGGCCCGCTACCTAGAAATAAGGGTAACAAAGATGCTTGGGGAGTCCCCAAACTCCAAAGCAGGGTGCATGTGTTCTAGACTCGCTGGCACGACCTACAGTGACCTTCTTCACTTGGAGCTTGTTAAAGATTTATACACAGGGACTTCATCTCATATGTCCAGTTATAACAGAGTAAAGTATGGGAAGTGACAAACATAGTAGATACAACTGATATGACTCAGCACTGTTAATTGTGTTATAATGCTCTGAAAGGCACAATGAGAGATGCCCTAGGACCAGCGCAATGTTTTAAATTCTCAAATGCACTATGCCACCTTCCTTTCTGGTAACATGAGCCTGCTTTCTCTGAACATACCTTCCCCCTTTAAAGTTCATTAAATGTTGCTGCTTTTTCCTTACTGTCATGTGTCATGTCCACTTCTTTGTCATGTGCAAGAGCTTGAAAACCAGTCCCAGATCCCATCAGCCATGGTAACAGATTCATAGTGCTCTGTGTGCCTCAGTGAGTCCCCTAAGGCTCTCAGAGGGAAAACAAACATGAATTTCCACTCAATGCTCCTCAAGATTTCATTGAGAATATAGGACTTCTTGAAACTTGAAAACATCAATGAAATTCTTAAAGATATTATATCCGCTCATTTCAATACAGATATGATGGGTTTATTCCCTGTTCTTACCTTCGTTGACCTACCAGCTGCATTTAATGTAGTTAATCATGTCTTCCAGATGTCAGTTAGAGCACATCCCATGGTGAAGGAGAAAACACTCCACAAGACTGCCCCCACTGAAGATCAGTCATAGGTCTGTGGAGCCATTCACGCTTCTCACTCACCTGCTGCAAATTCAGGGATTCCCATGATCCCATCAGCTTAAATTACAGTATATATCTATATATTTTCATGTATATCTATATGTAGAGTCTACCAAATTGTACATCAGGAATAGAAAAACTTGTATAAACATTTTAATATTAAACTTATTAAGATATCATGAGATTAATATAAGTTACCTTTGGCCTCTATAATTATAAGAGATGCTCAAAGTGGTGGCCATGAGATTCCAGACATTTATTAGAAGTGAACTCCTGAAGTGTGTATACATTGTTTTTGGCAGACTCTCTCTCTCTCTCTCTCTCTTTATATATATATATATATATATATATATATATATATATATATATATATAATCTCCACACAAATATTTACAGGAGAAGGTGGACTATTGTGTCTCAGTTGCTCAAGATTCCACCAGTGGATCCTGCTCCATACAGCAAACAGTGGCCCATCAGTGGGTCCTGCTGCATATAGAAAACAGTGGCCCATCTTTCTTTAGACAAACTCATTCTGTGTTCAGCTGTGTTCCTCACTGAAACCAAAGAACAAAACATACACAATATAATGTTTTTAAAAACATTTTTAATGAAGAAATAATTCCATTCCAAAATATAGACACACAATTAAATAGTTTAATCACTTCAAAATATAACATGTCCCCAGGAGGTTCCAACACACATACACACATACACACACACATACACACACACACACACACACACACACACACACACACACATACACACAAAACAATACTTAACAGCAATACAAAAAATCCATACAATAGTAGTTTTGTTACAACACCAATGAATATTGTGAAATCTTTAGTGTCTCTGGATTGGTTATTTCAAATGGTGTGAAATTATAGTAGTCATAATTAAAAATGTCTTACAGATAATTAGCCTCAAGATGTAACATTTCTGATTTTTTTTCTCTTTTTGGTTCAAAAGTAAAAATGCCCTTCCTTCTGAGGACACAGTGGAGTTCTTGCTTGTGGCTCATTATGTGGAATCAGTTAAGGTGAATGCAGCAACCAAGTTGCCGTATTTACAAGATCTATCTACAGTTAACAGCCAAGAACTAATAAGGAAGGATGAAGATGACCAAAATAAAAGGAGACATCAGTGCTAAATTATGACGCAACAGCTTGGCTCATGCATATAAGAAAATACATAGTATATCACAACAAGGCCACACTCTTAATGCAATTCAGTTCACGCTACTACTTACAAATGAACCTTCCCTGCCTTATAGTAGGTCGTCCGAGAATCCATCTTCACAATCTCCAGCACATCTCCCTCTGACCAACCAAACTTACCCCGACTTCCATCCTGACCAACCACAACAGATTCCTGAATCCCATACAGTAGATTTCTCCCTCCTCCCCTCCTCCATTAACATGGTGCTGCGGGGAGGTTGGCTGTGTTAGACCAGTGCTCATTAATAGGCCATCAGCTCTGATGGAGATGGATGTGCAATTCACCGTGGAACAAGAAAGAAACAACCCCATTAAAACATAGTTGTATCTAATGGACAGAACAGATGAAACCTGCTGGGTTTATACTTAGAACAGGCTCCAAAAATAAATTTGGAGAGCCAATGAGAGAAACCCGCCCAAAACCACGAAAACCCAAAACAACACACGCCATTTTGTCTCGGTTACAGGACAGGGGTGCTTGAGTCTGGTCTCAGTGCTGACGTGGAGCTAAGAAAAAGAAAAGGTGGCTGGTTAGTCAGAAATTGGTCACTGGCAGTAATTTCCAGAGTCCTTGCAATGGCTTTGTGTGATGGTATCAACACCCATGTGATGGAGTTGGCTGGCAATGGAAACTGTGACAGGGGGAAGGTCTTCAGCAGAACAGTTCCAACCTTAGACAAACATTTAGATGTAGAAACACAAAGACATAACACATGTCAGCTCAGTCCAGTCAGTGGCTGAGTGCCACTTGCAGGGGCTGAGTTCTGAGTTCAAGAACCACTTGGCTCTGATTTTTGAGCTGACAGCAACGTAGGTAGCTGGGATGTAGTGGTTTTCAGTACTGAGTGTGAGGCACCAGTGGCCACCTGCTCCATCTAGAGAGGTATGGTTTCACAGAGGATGGGCAGTGGAAGAGAGATGAGCATTAAGACATACCAACAAAACCCACGACATACTCCATCTGTGCAAAGAAATCTGAGAACCATGTAGTTGTGCCACTTTGGTGTTAGCCTGGGCTCAGGGACATCTGTTAGGTGGGTTCTCTGGAGGGAAGTAGGAGTAAGTACATCCAGGGATAGGATGAGGGTCTTACTGATCCCAGTCAAGCACTTTATGATCCCCAAGGCAAGTGATTTTGTTTCAAAAGGCAGCCAAGGAGATGGTTTCTGACCAAATGCAGAGGTGTGAACATTTGAGAGGCCTCTGAAAAGGAGCCTGAGGTTGTCAGAATACATGTTCTCAGTCAGGTACCCTCCAGTGCAGACCAGGTATGTGGGGAGAGAGAATGTTTTTGCCGGACCCTGAAGCAAAACTGAATTGAGGTTGACTCAGAATCTTTCTTACTTGTTCTGAATAAAGTCTTTTCAAAGATTATTTGCTACAATTTGTTCTAAAGCAGTGGTTTTCAACCTTCAGCATGGATCAGAAGGACCTGGATGGTGGAATAAAACACAGACTCTTAGGCCCAATCCAGAGAGTTTCTGGTTCAGCAGACCTAGGCTGGGACTGAGGACTTTGCATTTCTATTTTATCCTCAGATGCTGCTGATGCTGCTGGTGTGGTGGCTGCATTTTGAAAACAACTGTTCTATAATGATGGTCTCTTTTAGAGGAAAACCAGGAATTCCACAGAAGCTGCTAATTTAAGTATAATATGTCCAATATATTGTGGGGGTCTCCCACCCATTCAGATCTTGAAACAAATAGAAGATTACTTTTCAGTTTTCCCTAGAATCCCTAAGGGAGATCTTTAGAGCAAGGGTCCTCATAAAGGACCACCAACAGCGTCTTTTATCCTCTTGTCTTTGACAGTTCTTTTGCATTTCAGCTTCTCACTGAGTGCAAAATCCCAACTCAGCACAAAAGAGCTTGTCTCACATGACCATAGAACACTGCATGCAGGACACCAGGTGGCCAGCTAAGGCAATAAACATTCAGAAACAAAAGGAGAGTGAACGTTTGCAAGCGCACTTTAAGCCTGTACATTTAAAGCTGAAGGCCTCCAAACAACCTGATAGGGGAACTGCGTGGTGCTGTTAAAGACATGCTTCCTAAAGCTAAAACAAGAGGAAGAAGATCATGGAAAAGTGTAAATAACTTTAGTCCATTTGGGGATCTTATGGCACCTGTGGTTTATAAACAGCTTTAGTAACGAGTATTTCAAAACATAGTTCACAGTTTTTAAGAAGATCTGTGCGGATTTTAAAAACTAGACTCTATATAATTTGAATGTTGTCTTTTTTTGAATATGATATCTATTTGGAAAAAAATATTTACACTAAATTCTATGGCTGACTTGTTAGAATATCTTGAAAGAAAACAACCTCAAGTTGGAAAGAAGCCCCAAGCAATGGATTATTCCCGGTATTTGGTTCAAATCACTGCTCACTGAGACTTGGGATCAACTGCAGACCAAAGACCCTTTTTGGCTTCCGGGCTCTGAGTGTGAATACTCAGGAACCAAATCCTTCAGGGTTAGTGAATAATTGCAAGTGGTTGTTTTTTTCCAATTACAGTGGAAAAAAATGTACAGTGTATAATAAGCTGTTTTGCTAAAATCTCAAAGAATCCAGAAATCAAACTTCTAGCTCTAAGCAGTATTAATATTGTCATTGTAAACTGAACAGGTTCAATACCATGTGCAAAAGTTTAAAATGCTTGTTAATACTGCCATCGTGTGTAACAGCAGCATGGATTCTCAGGGATGAGCCATGTTACAGAAGATGTAGCTGATAAATTAGGCTGAACAGAAGTTGGTTTTCCCCTTCTAGAACACACACCTACGAACTACAAATCTTAGAACAAAAATTAGCTGCACTACAGGCATCAGAACACGTCTTTAGGAGTGGGGTTTGTCAGGAGGTGCTGGGTGTGGAGGCTCCTCTCTTCGATGAGGCTGCTGCCAGCTGCTGTCTTCCTCCTCTGTGTGGGTGCATCGCGCTCCTTCATCACCACTTCCCATGTTACTTTCATCATCTGTCTGACTATAGCTTGCCTGGGAATAAGGAATGTGTAATTTTTTTTAAAAGATGAAAACTGTTTCTAAATTAGAATTATGAATCTTAGGGTCCCCCTTTCCCCGACTCACACACAGACGCACACACACGTGCATATCCACTCACTGTACTTCCTTCCTGTGCCAATCAGGCAGCCAGGGACAAATGTCCTAAGACATCATGCACTGTCACACTTTTTGGAAGAGAGGACAGGAAGTCCTCCTTGTTGAATCTCTTTCCTAATGGGTATCTGAGCTGTCTGGAAAGTTTAAGTAACACAAGCAGAAATATGTGTCCTTTATGGGAAAAAGGTAAATATACTGGCCATCACAATGCCCTCTGGATTTTTTAAAAATCCACTTTCTATGGTTCAGTCCCCTAGTTTCTGGAGTTAGGATGTGAGGGGCCAAGGACAGTGATATGCTGTGTAGAGAGAGGATGAAATCCAAGACCCAAGTGGACCCAAATGGTGCCTTGGAGAACGCTAAGCTGAGTACTAACCATTGTGTATATTATTTCTTCAAAAGTGGAGAGTTGAGAGTTTTGGTCTTGTAGCACAGTCATAGAGTCCAAACAAAAATATTTAAATAATATAAGCTTTTAAAGTTTCAGTTGCATTTCTTGGCTATGTTAAGAAAAATTGTGGCAGGGTAGAACTAGCTACAAGGACGAAGAGCCACTAGGCTTTATAGTGTTCTGTTAGATTTTAAATGACTTATGTGGAAGTGGCTGATTTAGCAACAGGCTCTGTTTAAAGTCAAATGGAATGTAAACTAGGCAGGGTACCTAATGGAGTAAATGACTGATGTCACAACTATTTAATTATTCACTGCCAAATTTGCAGCAAAAGATTATTAAATGACCTAAGAACTTGCAGGTACTGAAAATTTTCATATTTAGGCATGAGAAGAATCCAATGCCAATTTTAATGTAGGGTTATATAAAAGTTGTTCTTTTGAAAAGAAATGTTTTTCTAAGAATTAATTGGTAATGCTTAAACATATACAAAACAAGAATGACCAAATTGCTGGAGATAAGGGAAAGGAACTATTATTAAAGGAAAATGTTTGCTCCTCTGAGACTAGGTTTTTTATAAGTACAGTGAATGTTTCGAGAGATTGCCCCTGGGAATTTTTCCACTGTAGTCAAGATGAATCCAGGAGGATGTGGTGTTGCATTCTCAAACTTAAGGAAGGAAGAGCAGAGCGTGGTCAGTAAGAACTTTCCTCACAGCTCGTAAAGTGTATTTCATCATAGCAATTATGTAGGAATTTGCTTTGCTTAATCTAAAGACTGAGACAGGAGGTCAATAGTGTTCAAGCTAGCTTCTGCTCTTTACTAATTGAGATAGTATAGAGGAAATATATATATATATATATATATATATATATATATATATATATATATATTTAAACTAGCAGTCATAGTTGGTAAAATTTATTTTCAGTTGCATTATGGAATTCCATGGTTGGAAAGGACTATATATCTAAAACAGACCCAAGTCCTTGGACCACTGCAACTGGATTACTGTGGGAAGTGATTAGCTTTGAACTATAATGGGACATATCTAAAAGGCCTTTAAGCTCAAACTAGAGAAACCATCTGGATTTATGAGACACTGTAGCCCAAAGTCTCTCAAATCACTGCAATGTGGCTGAGTCTGGGCCTTGTTTATAAAAGCGGACCGAGCCAGCTGGTTCTGAGTCTTGGTGGTTCCCATGCACTTACACTGCTGCTACAATAGCTCGAGGTATTAAATTGCTTCTAAGGCATGGGGCTCAGTGGCGAAGTATTTGTGTACATTCATAATAAATTATCGTGTGCCTACCATTGTGTGAAGCTCTTTAAAAACTATATTCCAGGGAGTATAGCTCCTCTACAAGGTAGATGTAATGACATATGTCATATAGAAGAAACTGAAGCTAGTACAGTAGGTCTAATAATTAGCCCATATTTATGCTGCTAGGATTTGGTGAAACATGCTGCCATATTCATATTTGTAATTGGCTCTAATAGAATCCAAGGTTTACATCACTATATTCAAGTGCTCCTGCCAGTCAACTATGATTTTTCTACATTAAAAACTACTGAGGATTTACATGTGTTTAGGTAGATCCTTGGGTTAAGGTCACATAACACATTAACATTATTTTAAATTATTTTATATCCTTCTGAATTTCATAATATATTTGAATTCATTGTCTCAAAAATACAATACTGCAGAATATTTCTGTGTTTTATTTCTTTAATGATACTTGAATTTGCTTTCACTTGTTAAAGGACACATTTTGGTCTTTTAGACCCCGAGTTCAGCATGACCAAGGAGCTGACCTATCTAGAGATGCTGAGCAAGTCTATCTTTTCCTTCTCATATAATAGAGAGCAGATGCTCTGATGCCACAATGCATTGGTGATGGGGCTACCTTAGATTCCTGGCCAAAGAAGCACCTGGAACTTCTCTGGTGCATCAATTTTCCTAATCAACAGAGTAAAAAAGTCAACTCCAGATAAAGTCTGGGAAATTTCCACTGGAGTATAATGAAATGCTCTATAAACGGAGATGATTCTTTGGAAGGACAATATTCTGTCACATGGAAAGAAACATCTATGATAGAGTGATTGTGAATTTAGGCTACAAGTTATCAGAATTCAGTGTACGGTGTCCATGTTTCCTTCTAAACAAGAGGATACTTACTTGAGAGGAGAGTGATAAAAGGATATTGCATTCAACCTTGCAAGCTGACCTGTGGGTGACAAAGGACACAAACCAGAAAGGTGACATGTTAAGTCAGTGATGCAGTCAAGCTGGTGAATTATTTGGCTGGAAGCCATGCACAAAGACAAAGAGATTCCAACGAATGAAAGTAGCACTCAGAGCCATACAGTCACTCTGCTCACAGAGCATTCAAGGAAAACCACTTCAGCATTCTCCAGAGCATAGGCTGTTTCAGGTGGGGACACAGGGCTGGCTACATCTTCCCAGCCCTTCCCTGTGCTTTCTCTTGAAGTCGCCAGGTTTGGAAAGGTATGGGGAGAGACAAGGAGCTTAAAACTTACCAGAGATGACCAAAACTCCAGTTGGATTCTAAGACACTGATATGATTTCTCTTCACTTTACTCATGTAAGGCTCAATTTCTAACTTATTAAAATACACAAGATCTAATATTTGATATAGAATGATGAAAGGTTGCCTTTGTTTAAAAGAACTTCTAGAATTTCAATTACTCTTGTTACCAAAGTTGAGAAACTGATCTGAGCTCAAAGAGGGACGCGTAACAGCTGTCTCTAAACATGGACACCATACACTGTCCAATGCTCATGGACCAGAGCATTGATTACGGAGCCTCATCTCCCTCTCTCTTTGCCACGAAAGGAACTCATGCGCATGTTATCCCTCAGCGTTCCCAGCGAGGTCCTGCCAGCTTCATTCCAGGCTAAGTTCTTTCTGTGGAGGAGCCATAGAAGGCACAAAGGGAGAACGTGCTCCACGGCTTTGCAATCAGGTAACTGTGACTTTGCAGCGTAGGGACAGGGTTCCACATGTATCATCACTTTTCTTTTTGGTATAATTAGAACAAAATTTTGGTTTCTTCTAAAATGTGACTGTTACATTGAAAGGCCGGTGGAACATTCCCCAGAGGCAACAAAGTTGCTTTGTATTGTGGGGTGAAGTTCACAGGCTTCAGTTTCCCTCTAGCTACATTCTTCTTGGGAAAATATTTGAAGGCTTAATGTGTAAATATACGAGAACTAGGAGATAATTTTTCCCTCAGTTTCTCTGTCTTTGACTAACAGAGTAAGAAAGCACCACTAGTGTCCTAAGAATGTGGAGAAAGCTTTAGGGCCATTGGACAGAAAGTCTGACAGGCAAACAACACCCAGTAGGGCAGGGACCAGCAGATCTTTACCAGGCAAACCTCCCTGAGCCCAAAACACATCTTCAACACCACCTGCAGACTGAAGAGAAAGGTTATACGCAGAGAAGTAAACAAAGGCACGGAACCCGGGGAAACTGCATTGCCTGCAGGATAAGTGACTAATCACATTTATTCCCAGTTGCATTTACTTGGTTTATGGGTTTGCAGATGGGTTAATACACTCCAGGTTATCTCAAGATTGTGTTATCTTCACCCTGTTGAACCTAGAGGTACCCTGGTATTTCTCAGTAAGTCTTGTCCCCCTTCCACTTACTCACATTTGGCATGAGATGGGCAGTGGGAAAGGTTGTGGACCGCAAATACAAGAGGGAGGAGGTAGTTATGTAGGTTCCATTTCCTTGTACTCTGTTCGTTGTAACCATCTTTGCTTCTTCCTCCTCCTCCTCCTTCTCTTCTTCCTCCTACTCTCTTCCTTCTCCTTCTTTTTCTTTTGCTTTTTCCCAGTACTGAAGACTGAACTCAAGGTCTTAGCCATGTAAGTAAGTGCCTTATCACTGAGGTACATCTGCAGCCCCTTTATATTTCTGAGACAGGGTCTGCCTAAGTTGCCCAGGCTGGCTTCAAACTTGTGATCCTCCTGCTCAGCCTGCCAAATAGCTGGAATCATAGGTGTGCACCACCGCACTGAAGGTTCTTTTTCTATTTATGAAAACACAGGGTCTTAATAACCTTAGAAAAGTTTCAACTGTTTGTCACTATGTTCCCACTAATGTCTCATACCTTCTTTTACTTTCCAGGCCGGAACTAATGAAAATTCACAGTGAATGACAGCTATAGGGAGAGTGTAAAGCCGGACGCGGTGGCTCTGGCCTGTCATCCCAGCACTCTGGAAGAGTGAGGCAGGAGGATCACAAATTCAAGCCCAGCCGGGGCAATTTAGTGACTTAGTGAGACCTTGTCTCAAAATAAAAAATTTAAAACAGGGCTGGTAACATACCCCTGTGCAAAGACTCTGGGTTCAATCCTGATACTGGATACACGGGATTTTACTGGAATACAACGGTTGAGGAGTGCCCTCAAGATGCTCTGGAAAGCAGGGTGGAAGGAAGGAATGATGTGAAAGGCCGACCTTGCCGGGGCTGGGCTGCAGGTGGAGGTGGAGTGGGGGCACCTGGCTCCGTACCTGGTAGGCTTCATCTTGCAGCTTCTGTTTCAGGTATTCCTCCATCTTCAGCTCGTTCTCCAGCTGCCGGACCGAGTCATTCTCATAGTTTTCCTCTTCTGGCTGGACATAGGGGTCCCCGTCTTCAGTAACTCTGGGAATGGGGTACAGGATGGCATTTTTGGAGCAAGTATTCAAGAGAAGTTTGAGTGGGATTCATGTGACAGCAGTAGTTTGGTTAGCACATTTATTTTCACTTTTGCTTTTCTGCCTTTTTTTAACCTAAAGGAAAACTTGTTAAAATATTGGAGTGTTGGAGAAATAGCTCACTAAAATCTTTTCATACACATATATTTTTTCTGTGGCAGTCTGTTCATCTACGTTTTTCTAGGATTTACAGGAATGGGTGAGGCCCTTTACATATTCTACATTTTTAGAAAAGACAAACTTGTCTTTTGAAGGAATATTAAGTTTTTCCAATAAAGGGGCTTTTAAAAAAAATAGAATTGAGGGCCAGGGATATAGCTTAGTGGCACAATGCCTGCCAGGCAAGCTCAAGAGCTTGATTCCCAGTACCAAAAAAACCAAACCAAACCAAACCAAAAAACCACCACCACCAACACCAACACCAACAACAAAAAAACCCAAAAGTGGGATTGAAGAACAGTGTCTGTAAGGAGAGTGAGCCCTCTAGTGAAATAGTACTTAAGAACCTTTGTTCATACCGTGTTTACCTCTCGCTCGACAGTCCTGGGGAATGAATCCAGGGGCGGGTACCTATACACTGAACTACACCCCCAACTCTAAAATTTATCATCTACCTCTACCTTTATCTCTACCTCTCTATCATCTACCTATCATCTGTATTTTGAGGTAGGTCTTGCTAAGTCTCTAAGGTGCCCAGTTGGGCCGGGCTACAGTTTGTGATCCTCCTGTCTCAGTACCCAGAATGCTACAATTACATGCGTGCGCCACACACCCAGTTTAACGTAGCTCTCTTTGTGTTATACATGCTGGATTCATTTTTATAGTAGAATTAAGTCTTGGATGATCAGCAAGTCAGTCCCAAGAAGATTCATCCTCTACCCCATAGCTCTTGACTTTGAAATTTTATAGAATACTGAGCTTGAAAAGTCCATTTAAATGGCCTAATTTTACTATAAAATAGGTAAGAATGACCTCGCTGATATGAGACTCTATCTCCGTCTCTTCAGCTGAGAATGTGTAAGGCGCTTCGGCTGAACAAAAATTCAGTACCTAAATAGAATATTCTCAGGTAAAATGCAGTATCTCCATGTTTGACAGTACAAATGTTAAAACATTCCCTTTGTTTCAAGATACTGCTTCTGGGATGGGACTTAAATGCACTGTCCATGCTTATTTCTATCTGTATGACATGTTCTCATTGTTTGTGGAGGTCTGAGGGCTGACCAAGTGGCATTGTAAAGCCTCTGTCACTCTCTTTTCCCCAACTCCCCAAACACTTGGTGGCAACTGGTCTCGTTCTGGGGTAAACTGGACGCACCAGACTGGTGGTGGTAGTGGTCTTTAGTAAGTTTTAAATTTTAGGATTGAGACAAAGAGATTTTAGATAGATACTATGTGACTGCTTAACCACATAAAGTCAAAGAGATATGTATTTACCAGACAAGATGGATGACAATTCTCGATTTGGAACAACAAACAAATCAAACAATTCTAAAATGTAGAGGGAAGGAAAAGAAAGCAAACTAAAATTAGAAGCAGCTGAGCGCTGCCATTTTAAATTACATCTTGACTATTTTGTTCTGGTTGCACATGCTGCATCTTCCCATCTGGCTTTCAAACTAGGTCTCTTTATAACTCTCCATTATTGCTGGTCTTTTACTTGCTACTTGGATTGACAGCCAGAACACAGAAAGGTCTCTGGTTAGTTTCTTCACCAGGTATTTAAAATAGTCAGTTTATTTTTGTAGACTCGTCTGAAGTACTTTTCACGTTAAGTGTCACCCTGTCATCTTTTAGTGTTTTCCAATTCGCTTTTCCAGTCTGTGGGTCAGCTTTCAGCCACGATTCCCATGACTCAGTGGAACTCGTGCTGCAGAGTCCACTTCCTGTCTTTATCCTTTCCCAAGCGGGGCTCTGAGGCTCTCTCCTAGCTTTGCCTTTGCTTTTCAGGCTCTGTTTCCTCTGCTAACTACCTTGAGGGTCACAGATGAATCTAATGGGAATGTCATTGTTTCTGATGGCTTTAATCAAGCTACAGAAATCTGCCAGCACAAAAGTCTTTGCAAAGTAAGTCTTCTGAGGAGGGTCAGGCATGCCTTTAACATGGAATTTTACATATTTACTTATTTCGATCTGAGTGTTTGTTGTTTACACCCATTGTGTGTGAATAAAATGCGTGTCCAATAACGTGGGATAAGTGCAAATATAGTACGTTCAAAAGACAAAATGACTTATTTCCTGAACTTGCTTGTGAGTCCGAGAAAGGTAAAAGTAGTTTTTAAAAAATATTACAAATGATTCCTGACTTACAAGGGTTTGATTGACAACTTTACAATGATGCAAAAGCAATGTGCTCTCAGTAGCAATCATACTTTCAATTTTGAATTTGGGTCATTCAGCAGGTTAGTGATTTGCAGTAGATGTTGCCTCTTGATGCTGGATGGCACCACCAGCAGCAGGAGCAGCAGCAGCAGCAGCAGCAGCAGCAGCTCCCAGTTAATCCCATGGGTCAAGTGTGCAAATGACTGATGCTCTGCAGTGTGCTGTGTAGCTCAACTAAGATGTTCCATAGTTAGTCGTAGTAAATGCATTTTCAGCTTGTGATATTTTCAGTGTGAAGGGTTTATCAGGACATAACTTCATCATAAATTGAGAAGCATCATTGCAATAAACACAGATTGGATTCTTTTTACTGATAGTCCCTGAGAAGTGTAAGGGTGGGATGAGAAAGGGTCCAAAAATCTATTTTAAATCTATCACCTTCTTGCCTGTTTTGGCAGAAAGGGAACTTGCACCATGACTTTCTCAAGTAAAGTACTAAACAACCACGTTTTGGCTCTCATTGCCCCCTGTTCATTGTTCTGCTGTGGATACTCTAGATACTCACATGTTACTGTGCATGGTACTTGTGGTAGCTCCTCCATGCATATATCCAGGTTTCCGTGCATGGATTTGTGCTAGAAAAGCCTTTTCAGAGGTGGGCGATGGGACCAGATCCTCAAACTGAGTCCGTGCAAATTCAGAATCCACATTACTCTCTGTTTCACTCCCCACCTCTAGTGGCACAATTGAAGGAATAAAGAATAACTTGTTAGGTAGGTTATGACCTTCAGATAAAGGACTGGGCTTAAAGCAATATGTGCTGTATAAAATCTTAGCTAGTTACTATACATTAATCAAATCAATATTTTTCAAAATGAGAATTGATACTGACACAAATTACTATAATTTGGTGTGCAACATTTTCTTTTTTATCTCAAAAATGTCATGAGCAATTTTTTTGTGTTTTACTGCCTTCACTTTTTAAAAGTGTTCTTTCTACAAAAAGTTCTCATTAAAGCTGTTATTTTACTTAATATTAGTTTAATTTAGAAAAATACAACCCTAAAATATTACAATCTCTATTTCAGAGTGCATGATAATTTCACCACAAGAATAGCCCTTTAGTTATTTGTTAGGATGGTGGTGTGTTCATTAATCATGTCACTTTATTCTATCTGGTAATCTTAAATGGAAGCAACAATTTTCAATTACTTTAATTCTTATTAGAAGCTTAAGGTCAGGATTTAAAAAAATACTGAAGTTTTTATTTTTTACAGTTGTTGTAATCTCAACTATAAGACCTTTGTCCTGTCTGACAAATATCTTGTTAAGTTTGCTTTAAGAAATGGGTGGAGGTGCATTAGTAGCTGTTAAGATATTTATTTATGTATTTATGCTGCTAAAGTTTTTTTACATTTTAAATTTTAAAAATTAAAAAAGCTAACAAAACAACAATGAAGACAAAATCAAAACAATGCAAGAAGAACAAAAATGATACATGACCTCAAAACAAAATGATAGCAATTAACAATGGTTGCTACATTACATACTGTTGTCTTCAATGAAGTTGTATGCTGCTAAAGTTTTAAAAACTTTATGTACTATCAGGAGGCTAAAGACACTTCTATAATTTTATGGTATTCATTTTTGGGCAGATTTTTTTTAGAAATATCGAAAAGGTAAATCTCATTTTAGCTTCATTCAAAGATCATGCATCATCTGTGTTCATGAATATACACTTCGAAGATATCAGTAGGTAAAGCAACAACCATTGTTGAGTCCGTCACCTTGTCTGTAAATCAGTTTCGATTGTACTCTTTCTTATGCTACTTTGTGTCTGTTTGTTAATATGTCTTTGTTCTTTTACTTTAAAAAAAATGCCAAAGATCATGCATCCCCTGTGGAGTCTAATAGGTAAATAAAACACTTGACCCTGTGAAATAAGTCCAGCATCATGTTGCTATGGATTATGATACATGTTAACAGGGCTGTCTTTGGATTCTAGAAGTACAGGTCAATTTTCATGTTTTTCTTTATTCTTTTCTGCATTGCCCAAATTTTCTGCATTGAGTATAACATTAAATCTTCTAATAAGCAAAATATAAACATCACCCAAAATCTGAGTATACCAACAAAATATCACACAGACCTTTAAAATATCCTTTTATATTTGACAATGAGCAGGCCTTTAAGAGAGACCCTCGGATAGATGGTCCCTCTGTGATGAGCAGATAGGTGAGAGGAGACCAGGGGCTCACCTGAATTCAGCTCTTTCACCAGAGAGGACATGGTGTTGGTGATGGAATCTGCTGCCACTAGCAAGTCATTCCTTAGATTTCTTCTAGAACCTTCATTAAAGAAGAAATAATAATTTAAGAAATCTAAGCTATTCCTTTATCTAAAGGTTCATGTTGTTTGTCATTTTCACTGACAACTTATTGCAACAAAAGTTCTGATATTTCTCCTTTTCAAAAGTGCTTTAACTCATGTCCTGAAAGCAATAATAACAATAACAACAACAAAAAACTACTGCACTTAGGGCAGTGGCTCCTTGTGTAGGAAGACATGGCTAGTGATGGTGGTTCATATAATTTATTGTCTAAACTGGGGCAACGTTGAAAGGGAATGGGATGGGCATTAATAAGATTGGGTGACCCGGCACAAACTGGGAGGCTGGCAGGTAAACCAGCAGGTGCAGACATCTTTCCTAGGAATACAGAGAATACTAAGTAATATTAACTAAGTGTCAGTTTACCAGGAAACCTGCACGTCCTATCTACCATTACTGTGCTAGCTATTGCCTTATAGCCGAGCACTCTGGATTATGGTCTCTGTCGGCCTAGACTTGGTCTCCTATCAGGGCCTCTAAAGCTTTCCCTAGCAGGACAGGGAGCTTCTGGGAATAGGAAGCCTAAGAACTATGCACTTCCAGACTGGGGGAAATGAGTGAGGACTCTTGCTCCTGCTCCCAAGACACGGGCACATACATGTCTGGTGCCCTGAACTGGAATTTAGATTAGATTATGTTGGAACATAGTCTATGGTAGAAAAATATTATTCTTACATTTCAGGCACACCAAGAATTAAATGGGTATTTGTGGACTGGTCTGGTAGTGGGGTGAAATGAAGTTGGAACAGAGTGCTAATTAGCAAAATATATTTGGAGAAAAGGTTTAAGATTTAAAAACACCTGAATGACAAATGCAATTATGTAGCATGAGCATTTTATGAGCTAAGGGCTGCATTGGGGCTACACTTCATTGCCATTTCTCAGAAAGCAACATTAACTAAGGAAAGTAATAAATACACTAAATTTAAAAATATCAAAGTAGCTAGATTAATTATAATAGAAAACACAAATTGATTTAAACTACAGAATCGATAGATTTTAAAACATGATTTGGAGAAAGGATATTTTGCCTTGCAAACATTTGAAAATGAAAGTTATCTTCCCAGTTATATAGACTGTTCTTTTTCTTCTTTCTTCTTTTTTTCTTTTCTTTTTTGAGACAGGATCTCACTATATGGTTCAGGCTGGCTTTGAACTCACTTTGTAGCCCAGGCTGGTATGGAACTCGAGCGATCCTCTGGCCTTAGCCTCCTGAGTGCCGTGATTACAGGCATGCGTCACCACACCTGGCCATAAACTGTTCTTGAATTAAATTCAGCATTTAAAAGAAAAAGCCCTAATATGAGTCCTCTCTTTTCATACAAAGTGTAAAGTCTATTATTCTCTCTCATTAAAATGTGTGAAAGTTTTATCCCACACATTACGGATCAGAGTGTCTGTCTCCTTAGTCTTACCATCCTGGATATTATCAGTGTTAAAAAAAAGATTTTAAAAAATGTGCTAGGGAAAAGGTGATATATATTAAAATTTGAGTTCCAGCAATTATTTGTGAGGTTGGAAGGTTTTTCACATATTTATGGGTACTTTATTTTCCCTCTGTATGTTTGTACACTTCACCTACTATTGTTATGAGGGTGTCATTTCCTTACTGATCTCTACACGCTTTAGGTATAGCTGAAATTAGGAAATTTGTCACGAGTGCTGGAAATGGTTTCCGCATGTTTGTTTTTGGTCTTTGATTTTGTTTATGCTGCCCTTTGTCTTAAAATTTGAACTCCAGCATGTCTCTTTTCCTTAGATCTGTATGTGAGGATGTGGAAAGATGTTCACAATACAATTCCAATTCTGAGAACCACAAATTGCAGATCAAAATGCAGTACATGACCTGATTTGGGTGGGCAAAAAGGAGTATGTATCTACCAATGCATACAAATATATCTCTTTGTATATAAAAAGAAAATTGAGAAGGGCCAAACTCTTAATAGGGATTTATTTTTGGAATGAGATTGACCTGGTTGAAAGGGTATACAGGAGAATATTTTTCTTATCCTCTGAATTTAAAAAGTGATTGTAAGAAAAATGTCAAGTCACTTGCTCTGAGGCACCTCTTACCTCTTCAGTGTCCATGAAGAACACTGATTGACACCTCCACACTGTTCTGTGCTCCTTTGCTGACTGTGAATGTCTAACTTTGTAGCCCCGATTCACAGAAGCAATGATACACCTCTACAGGGCATCTCAGCAGGGGATCTAAAAGACTGTTGCATGTCTTTCTCTACTACCCTAGAGCTGAAGAGCTGAGATTATTTTAATCTCAGTCTTGACTTTGCTTTAAGAGAAGACATGGATGTTAAAATGGGTTGTATTCATAGTTTCCTGGGAGACTGGTTAAAATGTTTCATGTAACTTGTAGAACAAAGACTCATTAAGAAATAGGCCAGGAAGAGAGATGATGAACTGAGGAACAACTCCGCATAGGGAGTTTCTAAGATGCTCAGGAAGGCCTCCGGTCCAGCCAGGGGTTGGCTGTAGCTCGGATGAATCTCCCCCATCCAGTGGCTTTGGTGACTTATTTGCCACTAAAAGCCAACCAGAGCAACAACAAAAAGCACTTACTTTGTGCAAACGCCTCTTGTACATCTCCCCCTACCCCCGTGAGGGAGTCCTGAGGCGTGTGCGTTGGGGTGGAGCAGGCAGACGCTGAGCGGATGGGCATGGGGATGGGCCTGCTGATGGTGTGGCTGGGGGAGGAGCGAGGGGAGCCTGCCCCCTGGGTCTGCAGAGACAAGGCAAATTATTAATTTGTTTTCCAAGAAAATGCCATATGCTACCCAATGCCTAGGTCCAATGTTAAAATTACAGTGACAATGAAATTCCAAGGCACAAGGAGTTCTTAGGGATTTGAGGTGGTAATCCCAACCTAAATTGCAGGTGCAGGTGATTTAGGGCCCTACTATGTAAATCTGAAGTTCGGGTTAAATATGGAAAGCTAAGGATATTAGTAGAGCACTGTCCTACAATTCATAAGACCTGTGCCAATATAATGAAGCTGTTGCTAAACAGAGATAATTACAACATGTGTCTATTTTCTCCATGAAGGAAGTTCTCTGTACTATAAAGACATCAAAGAAAAAGTTTTAAATACAATCTAGGGGACTGCTTGGAACAGATATGGTATGCTTGCTTCCTGCATTTTCCAACTTGTCTGTCCTGGCAATATCTTTAGAGGGTAATTCATAGCAGAAATTGTGTCCTATACTGTTGCATATTAAGTTTCAAAATAAGAATCAAGTAAGATAAATTATTTAATCTGTATTGTACAGTTACTACTGATTTTGTCAAATTGCTCTGTGGCTCAGAGATTTGGATGGGGGAGGGGACAAAAAATCTTGGCTTCTTTTATTAATTAATTTTTAACTGGTACATAGAAAAACTGTACATGTTGATGCAATACCAAGTAATGTTTTGATACAGGTATACATTATACAATGTTTAAATCAGGCTAAGCATAGCTATCTTTCATTATCATTTATTTACCATGAAAACATTTAAAGTCCTTTTGTAGCTTTTTAAAAATGAAGTACATAATTGTTATCTATAGTGATTCTACTGTATAATAGCATAACAAAACTTCTTTCTCCTCTCTAGTTATAACTGTAACTGTAAAACTTAGTACCCCCTACTCTCCTCTGGTAACTGCCCTTAGATTCTCAAAGTCTATGTGATTAGCTTTTTTGATTCCACGTATGAGTAAGATCATATAGTGCTTGTCTTTCTGTGCCTGTCTTTTTTCACTTAACATAACGATCTCCAGTTCCATCCATGTTTTTACAAATGACAGGATTTCATTCTTTATGGTGGAATAGTATCCATTGTGTATAAATACCACACAGTCTTTTTTTTTCCTTGTAAGATAAGTTAGCTCTTTTCCTTGTTCTGTTCATTCATTCATTCATGCATTCATTCATTCATCAACTGGTGGATACTTTCCATTTCTTAGCTATTATGAATAGCACTGCAATAAACCTGGGAGTGTAAGTGTTTCTTCAGCATACTGATTTCAGTTCCTTTGGGTGAATACCTAGTAGTGAGATTGCTGGAGCATATGGAAGTTCTATCTTTGTTCTGTTAGGAGCTGCTATGCTATTTTCCATAATAACTAGAATTTACATTTCTAGAATTTACATTCCTATTAACAGTATCCAGAGACACTGTTTCCTCCACATCCTTGCCAGCACTTGCTCTGTCTTGTCTTTTTGATAATAGCCATTCTTAGTGAAGTAAGGTGATGGCTCATTATAGCTTTCATCTGCAGAAAGTTTGGTTTCTCATTTTTGGTTACTGTTTCTCTTCATCTATGATACGGTTTTATTTTAGTAGGAGAGTAATAATAGCAGGATTGGAAAAGGACTAAAGATAAGAGTAGAAAATAACCTGAAACTCCTTATCCTTGTATTACAGTCTTTAGCATGGCATCTTTCTGAGATGGTCACACCTTGAATTTTAATGCTTTGTCTCTACACGAGGTCCCTTGGAAACAATCTTCCTGTTTTAATAATTAGTAGACAAAGGAAGACAATCAAACATGCATGTAAGAAAATGCATGGAGACATTCATGCATACACAACAAATTAGATGTCCATCCCAGTGTTGGGTCCTACCAGTTACAGTGGAAACTCTTCTATTGCAAGGTCCAGAGGTTCAAACCCACTCAAATTCCTAGACATGCACTATGAGACCAGAGCTTTGTAATATTCCATTTAGATCTTTGCTTTGGGTTCAGCTGCTTGAAGTTAAAACATACAACATCAATCCTGTATAATGCCATGCTGTGAGCTGTCCAGGGCTCAGATTTACACAGTACTGTCAAATCTATAATTTGAGGAAAACCCCGAATTAAAAACAAACAAAACAGAACAGAACAGAGCACAGAAAAGACCTCTTGTGATGCCCAGAGGGCTGAGGGGTCCATCCTCTCACTCTCAACAGTACCTTGTAATGATCTGTCCAGGCCCGGGGAAGAGGACGTGACTGGGTGTGATGCTTTGCAGCCTGCTTTCCTCAGCCAGCGCAAGGAGGGGTATGGTTTTCCCAGCACGGGTTGATAGCTCTGCCCCATTACCTTGAAACTCTCTGCATCTGAGCTATCATTGTGTCCCCAGCTGGCCGTGTCATAACAGTTAACTTCACATTTGAGTTGTGCTTTATGGTGTTCGAAGGGCTTTGCATACATTCCCACTGATTTCTCTCCGTGACCCTACGAAGCAGGCATCATCATTCTAAATGTGCAGCTGTGGATCCCAGAGCTTGGAGAATGAATACAATTGCTCTCTGGAGATGGAGCCGGAGTGGCCGGGCTGCTGCCGAGCCCAGGCCCTCATAGGAACCCTGTGAGCCTACGCCTAGAGGGGTGTCCCTCAAAGGAGACGGACGTTGGTTGGGCACCCTGACCTGGCCACACCTTCTGTGCATGCTTTTCAAGGTAGAGTCCTCAGCAGGGCTCCTGGTTTTTTTCTTATTTGTTCTCTTTGTCAAGGAACCAGTCACAGCAAGAAGTGGTGGCCGTAGAAGTTAGATTTTCTTGCCTGTACATCCTGAGTTTTCCACACAATCCTGGAAAGCCAGATCTGCTTGCATGACAGGGAGGTTCACAAGAACAAGACAATTCCAGTTGTGTATGTAACTTTGTGTATAAAGAAATGCTACACATGTCATTTTGTTTTATTTTCCTAACGGCATCAGAAATCACAGTGTATAAAGCAATTCACAGTGTATAAAGTGCTTTAACTCCAAAATTCTTCATTTACTCCTCTAAAGCATATAAGGCATTAAATATTTCCATCTTAGAGATTAACAAACTGAGACTCAGAGGAGACAACTGTATTACTCAGGGTTTCTGAGTGAGTGAATCGCAGAGATAAACGGGATCCTCAGCCTTTAGCCTACAAACCCAGGGATTTTCCACACCATCACACATGCTTCTTAGGATGGTAGATGTGTCCATGTCTGCTTAGAAAGGCTCAGCAGCCTGAGGCTGAGAAGACCCAGGGCCTGTCCCCAGTGTACTGCTGAGCCAGGGAGTATGTTTTAGCCATTGGGTCATGGGAGAGGTGTGGGTGCCAGCATGAAAGGAGAGCCTGTGGGTTTTGTTACCCAGTACAGAAGTACAGGTCCACAATCTCTCTTCTACGATTTTTCAATTTAAAAGGCTCTGACAAACAGAGGTTGTTTCATAATGAATTTGGGCCCATGGGAAATGAGGCTATTGATAAGGCATCTGTGTTGTATCACCTTTCAAAGATCTGAAATATTCTCAATTCTAGAAACATCTGGATCCAGTGATTTTAGATATGGGGTTGTGGGTGGCATCTCAGCGTTTTGCTCTGTTGACACCAGCCCTGCATGCCCATGTTGTGCCAGGTGCTCCAGCGCAGGGCACTCATGGGCTCCTCCCTTTGTAAAGCATTTGTAAAGAGCGCCATATATGTGGCCCTTCCACTGTCCCTTCCATGAGCTTCTCCTGCTTAGCAGTGTGTATCTGAGGCATTCAGGCTCCTATCTGTGTATGTTCTTCAAAACCAGTTACTCCTACTCCTTCCTACTTCCTGTCTCCAAAACTCCCATTAGTGGTTCTGTGTTAGGAGAAAAGTAATTGACTGTGGTTTTGTTTTAAGTGAAAAATAACTGGTGGACTCTAAATCACACCTGTGTGTAAATGACTAATAGCGGCCAGCTCCAAAGTGAATCGCTCACTGGTGCCACTTTGAGCAGTCTGATTATTTGAAAAGTTTAGATGGAAGATTTTTCATGGCAGAAAAAAAAATTGGTTGCATCCTTTCCAAAACTTGTAACTCCCAAGTCATATTCAGTCTTTACCCAGACTAGCAGGCATAGATGCTGGTTTCCTAGGAGATCATGGCCCCGCCTTTCTTTGTTGGGACACTACCCAATTTGAAACACAGTACCTTCCTAGCACCTTCTGAGTAAAATGATTTCTCTGGTCTTCCCTTCTGTTCCATTCTTGGACGGTCATTAGACAGGGCAGATGCCCCTTCACATTTGGGTAGACCAGTGGTAATACCACTGAATTTCATTTTCACAGGTGATGAGTCCTGTAGATGGCTGCCTTGGGCCTGATCATCAAACATGGCTGTCATCTAACAACTTTAGAAGAGTCAGAGTGAATATTCTTTGTGAGCACTGTTCCTTGGAAATTATTCAATGATTGATGGAACAAAGACTTAAGGGACAATGGTCCATGCAGATCAATAAATAGATCTAAAATTCCCAAGGAGAGAGTTGATTTATGGAAGAAGGAAAACATATATCACACTTGCCAAATTTAAAATAGCTCTCTTCCTAGAGAATAAATGAAAATTTAATTTCCACACAACATCCTCTGAGTTCATTCAATCTGCTGTTGCATCAATTTTTAAAAAGGTTGAAAAGGTCCATAAATTTCATGATTTCTTTTTCAGGAAGTATTCTGATTTCTACTCAGCTCTAGAAATGAGGGATGCTTCAAGGAAAAGGGCAAAGGTCTAAAGGCTGAACCAGTCTACTTTGATGAAATTCAGAGCATTACCCCCTGCCCCCAAATCTGCCTTTTAGGTTTGTCACAAGTGCAGCCTGTTCGTGCCTTGTTGTCTTTCAGAAAAGTCTGTCAATGTCTTGTTGTACATTGTACAGAATGTTTGATGTTTACAGCCTTTTATCATATTAGCTGTTTAAAAATGCCTACTCAGAAATGGGTGTCAGTAATAGTCTACAGATATTAGCATATTTAGGGTCAGCTCTGATGCTACCAGAAATCTTACTGGTTTGTTTCTGTCACTTTTTCTAAAACAAAATTACTGTTTACTACTATTAAAAGCAATTAGAAGGAATCAAAACTGATTAAAAGTCTTATTCAAGTTTCATCCCCTGTTGGAGACACTATTAGTTAACTGCAATTAAGAAAAGTGAATGTATATGTGTGTGTAAACTATGGGTTCATTGTGTGCATCTAAATACGCATATTCATACTTATATCTGAGATTCATATTGTATTTTTACAGAGTGTTTTCATGTCCATTATCTTTTTAAATGTGTACAGTAACCCTAGGAGCTACGCATTACCAGTATATTTAATATAAATTATCAGGAAGTTAATTCACTTACTCAAGGTCTTACAGCTGTGAGTGAAGACCAGGGCCCACTGTAATTCTGGTCTAACCCAAGTAATCTTTCTAAGGAAATTATTATTGAGATCTGTCTTCTTAAACTAAGAGTCAAGATGCTTGGTTTTACATTGGTCATAATATTTGGAACTGGAAAGACACCAGAGACACTGGAACATACTGTTACTGCAATTACACCCCAGCTGCCTTCATTATTAAACTTTTTATGAGTGTTCTTTTTATGGCTCTTTCAATAAATCTTAAAGATACACAAAGAAGAAAGCGGGTAGGATAACTTCAGTTCAAGTTTTGTCAAAAAAGAATTTATTGCTTGTGATACCATAATCATCATATTATGTTACAGGCACTATTTAAAAAAAAAATCATGTTCTGCCCTCTACGGGGGTAAATTCATGCATTTATACAAGAAACAGTATAGGTAGGAATTATATATACCAGTATAATAAAATGCTACATTGAACCACACAGACTTAAAATAAAGCAAATAGAGGTTATTAAATCAAGCACAATTTGTTTTTTGGAGGTTTTTAAAGTTTGATTTTACAAAGAGAATGTCCCCAGAGTGGAAAGGCTCATAAATAAAAAAACAGAATTTAGAAGCAGATGCTGGTCTAAAACCTCTAAATTCTCTCCTTAGATCATGTTATACTATGAGCAGTCTATAGATATGGAGGGGTTTATTTATCTCTTTACAGATCTGCCTCTATAAGGCTGGACTTTATAGGGTTCTGTCTTTCATTTAGACTGAAGGTCAGTATGAGAAACAGCCGCATGAAATCTATGACTTTGTTTTTCCATTTTATTACTCAGTACTTCTCTAAAGTTCGAAGTGAAGACCTTCTTTTATATTTTATGGTGCAGAAATCTTGCTCTCCTGAGAAGTGGTATTTCTATTCTGATAGAACCACAGATCACATTTTCCTTTTTTGCTTCATTGCCAGAAAGCTCAGTGGAACAACCTTGTTCCTTATGATCAGCATATTTACATTTCCTTTTCTTAGTTTTATACTTTGCTATTTCCATTTTAGGCAGTCACCAGTCATATATTTTATTGCAAGCTGCCTCGGGTCATTTTGGAAGAAAGGCTTGAGTATAAAAGTAAAGGGATGGGAGGAAAGCAGGCAAACTCTCCTCCCAGACAATGTTTCTGACATCTAAGCTTACTGACTAAGGGCCTGTAAGTCCCAGTGCTGTGGTACCCACTTCAGGCTGACCCTCCTCGACCCTGGAGCTGGAAGGGGATCTACTGAGAGGAGATCAGCCAGCAGAGGAGGGCTGAAAGGTAACAGCCACGATATCACCTTAAGGACACTGCCTGCTTAGGCTCTGTGTTTTATGTAAGGTTGACTGACGAAGGATGATTGCCCTCTCTTTCCACTAAGAGGAGGAAGGTTGTATTTGAGGAGTTTTTTTTTTTTTTTTTTTTTAATGCACATGACAAGTAAGAGACAGGAAAGAAAAGAGGCCATTTGCAAAGGGAAGTATCACAAGAAAGGTATATTCTGTACCATGATCTAAGTCTGCTGGAAGCACAATAGCAATCTCCATTTAGGCTGTCAGTGTGGTGTGTCTACCCCAGCGGGGACTGGCCCTCATTAAAATTTGAGTTAAGTTCAGTGATTTTTTTCCACAAAATACAAAATACTGTAGTACATTGTCTTTATTGTCTGACATTACAGATTAATTTAACACTTTTCCGTTTTTTTTTTTACAGACGATGGAAATGAAGGTAAAATGTGTTCAGCATTTTGCAAACATTCTTTGTTACACACAAACACACACAATGAATAATAGAAAAGAGCATACAGAAGAACTGAAAGGTATGTTGGAGTAGGACAGGCTGCGGTTCTAACCGATCCAGGGAAATGTGGTGAAACTTTTAGCAAGGCTACCAAGTGGGATATATTGTCATACACAGTTTGGTACATGCACCGGACAGTAAAGCTGCTTTTCATTTGCCTCTATTTAATTTATTGTTATTACTATTATTGTTATTATTTTGAGTATGCTGCTCCCTTTGTTGACTTCTGAATAGGAGCCTATGGGCTAGACACAGGGCTTTTTTTTTAGTTTAGGTCATGGGAAGAGAATCATAATGCCCCTAACTCTGGGAATAAAGTGTACATAATGACCTTGCAAACTCCCAGATCAGAAAGGTTTTGGGGATGAGAAAGGTTGTAAGTCACCTAGTTTTAAAGAGGTTATTGTCAACCAACATCTGGGCTTCTGCTTTAGGGAAGAACCAAAAGTGGAAAGTGGACAGTCAGATACGTGGCATGGTGTCTCTCACGATTGAGCACATTCTGATGAGCAGAGGGACAGAGACAGGGCCTTGCAGCTATTTGATGGTAGGGGATTCTTACAAAAATCCCTTGCCTGATTCTTATAAAAAGAGTTTCTTCACTTTTTCAGTAAAATAGAAACTGAACTGAATATTCATGGAGAAGACATGAAGGTTTGCTTTTGTGTGTTGTAGGTCTTAAGATGGCATTAACCTCTGTACAACTCTAGTGACTGTGTCTTTCTGTTAAGAGAAGGGTTCTGATCAACAACCAGAAAAGCATAAAACTGATTTGAAACATATACACTAGGGGATCTAAAACGTTTCCAACAAATTACAGTTTGTTCCCTCTTCTAAAAGATGTAATAGTTCTTCTTTTGGTGCAAACAGCAGTGATTGTTATAAAAAATGCTAAACTTTATAATCTCAATTCGAGCACTACATTGAAAAAGAAGCAAATTAGTATAATTTTTTTGTTTCCAAACTGAAGCATGAACATACATTAGAGGCAAGAGCAATGAGAAAAACAGCAGGACGGCAGGCCCCTCCACTGTTAGTTAGGACCTGCAGTAGGGGACATAACTTACTCCCTGCTTCAGTTCTTCTTCCTACAGAAAGATCGAATCAATAACAGTTAGATTACTCAGGGTTCCCAGAAGAGCATCTACACAGTGTGAAGGAAGGCAAGATGGAGGAAATGGAAACATAGGTTTGAAGGTAGGTCCAGGCCTCTGCCACGTCAGTGATTGTACTTCCAAGCCAAGTAGTTATTTGAGATTACAGACTCAGTCCTTTCCTCCATGTTTCCAACCATCTCTCAACATGATCTGTCTCTAACCTAGTGTTTGTACATCTTGGTACAAAAGCTGTGCTCCGTTGGCCCAGGTTAGTACCAAGATAGCAGGTGGTCAGTAGACTGCTATCCCAACCGTACGGCCACAAAAGCTATAGGATCCCAGTAGAGGGCATTTCCCAATGTCTCCTGCTGTTCAGTGAAGAGTGAGATGGATTCAGACCTCTTCATCTGACATGTTGGGAAGGGGGAAGCAGAAAAGGGCTTTTCTGTCAGATCAAATGAGATAATAGGACAGAAGCAGCCGCAGGTTACCAATGCTCTACTTCTATTTCACTATCAGTAATACGAAACTGCTTGAATATTATACTGTATGTGTCTAATGCACTAAAATTAAATTTTATTGAATAGTGATAAAGCATTCCCCCAGTGGAAACTGATAAGAAAAAAGATGATAAAGGAATAAAACAGTAAAGAAAATAACAGAAAGCAATGTTACAAGTGTAGTGCCAGAGAACAGAGGATTCAAAATATCTGCTAAACAAAAACTAAACACAAGTAGAAATGAAGGGAAAAGGAAAAAAGAAGCACAGGGGGAAGAAGGAAGGAAACAAAGAAGGGAAGGGGAGGGGGAGAAAAGAAGGAAGGACAATAGAGAAAGGACCAGAGATAGTATTTTGGGGATACTGTAGAGGGTAATCCATGAATTAAAAGTCAGGACATCTCGTCTCACGGTGAGCTACCTAGGGACGTTCCCTTCATCCTTCTTCTATCAGAAGGTCTAAGTCCTGCCTTCGTGGCAGTTCCACTCCATTCTGATTCATTCTTGCCTGTCTGCATAGGAGGACCACAGAGCAGAGATAATTCTACCAGGCCAACTGCGGACATGTGGCCATTATTCATCTACTTTTGCTAATTTACTGGTGCCGATGAAGGAAACGATGCTATCCTGATGGAGGAATGCCACTTCCAGTGTGAACAATAGGTTATAGCACTCTATAAGGGACTTCTATAGACCACCTTATTAAATAGTCTACCTACAAGAGAGTAATACTCCCATTTACAGTTTACATCGGAAATCTGTGTAAGTCGTGTGACTTCTTGTAGCCATACAAATGGGGCAAAATACTGAAATTAACAAATGTCACTCTTTTTAATAAAACTATAAGATCGTTTAGTTACTATCTTTTAATTTTCTTAATTAGACATTAGCCTCTGTTCAATTCAGTCAGAACTGTTGAAAGTGATCTAATGTAAGACATTTCTAAATATAGTTTAATAATTTTCAAGGACACAATGATCAAGAACTAGAAATAGTTGAAGAGGTTGCTCTGTGAAGGTCACTTGCAATCTGCTGCCAGTTAATGGATCAGAATGAGCTCTGTAATTGGCTGCTACTGTTTCATGGGTCCAAGACACAGTTCCATATTTGAGTTTGCAACATTATTGGGAAATCACATATAGTTACAGCACTGGTAAAGCCATCATACATTATATGCAGAAAGAATTATAAATGTCATAGTTGTTGCTTTAAGAAGTATTTATCTGGAATGTCTTACCTTTAGGAGCTTCATGAGACCTTCTAACTGGACCATTAGCTCTCTCCGGCTCTCCTGGAGAGCAGACATCCTCTGTTCCAGCTCATCCTTGCGTTGTCTAAGAAAGAAGCGGTTGTCATCAGAAATAGCATTCAACTCACTGAGATAATCACATTTCCAATTTTGCAGAATTAGTGGACTTTCTGAAAAAAGGCATCTCTAGTTTTTTGATATGGTTACCAGGCAGGTAGCTGTCTTTAAATGAATGAACAATTCCCTCTTAAATGTACTTATTTTTTTACTAGAAGTTATACTAAATTTAAACAGAATTAAAATTATTTCTGACATTCCCATCCTCCTATCTTGAATTAATTTCTGAGTATTTATTATACAGCAGGTCATCTTCTGTGCCATTGGCTTCCCTGGAGGCAGCAAACAAACACCGTCGCCATCAAGGGCCAATCCTCCAAATCTAAGGCATCTTTTATAAATTCTTGGAAAATATGGTTTACTTTGGTATACAAAGACTGGGGTAAAAATATATATTTTTAATCTGTTCCATCTTCAGAATGTGATATGGTGCCTAATTGAAATATTAATGGTACATACTTGCTATAATCCATGTAAATTATTTGGTTTGAGTTTTATTTCATAATGTCAGAATAAAGAAGTTCCTACGTAATTGCTCTACAAATGAAAGCATTATATGAAATTTGTGTTTGTTTAATTTTATTTTGTTTTGCCGAACTTTTAGTAAACTGTCAGCAAGAATGGAAACCCTAAGGCTCATGTACATGCTACCATTTATGTTGACATTAACAAGTACCAAAAATATCTTTAAAAGGGGAAAGAATGGAAACAGTGTGGATAAAAATATGCCTAGGCCACGTTTCTGAAGTGATGTGCACTGCTAAATCATTTTCACGTTCATTGTTTCACCCTTTTTAGCAAATATGTAAGGTATACATTTTTATGTGCCCCATAGGTTTCTGTTTAAAGTTGAAATATTACAATTTACACTCTAAAATGTGAGCATGCCCTAACTATGATGTAGGCATTAATTCATGAATGCATATAGCTAGTCTCAGTGGCTCAGACAACGTATTAAGGGGAGCTATAGCAGGGACTATGCAATGAAAAACTGACAAAATAAAAATGCCACCCTCAGTTAGGTCCATGACTCATTCTGTTGAAAGATGTCTACAGGAGAACAGGCCATGGGTATAAATGAGATATTTCTGGTTTGGTTTCATACAGGCTTGCTCAATGATAACTAACAAATTTAAAATTTATAAATATCGAAATCCTTTTTGAATATGCTTATATTTTTGCTACTTACAGCTTACTCTCGGGCCAATTTTTCCTTTACAACTGCCTCTTTTTTGAATCCAGAGAATGAGGAATATCATAATTTGCAGCTTTTCATGGTGTCTTATTTTAGGCTTCATGTCCTCAGGCTGAAGCATTCTAATTTGGTAAGTCTTGCCCCATTCAAAATATTACTCAATGACAAATCCTTGGCTATTTTTCTTCAACTCATGGTGTCCCAAGTACATCCATGGTAGGACTTGGGATATAAGTGGATAATGTTTCTTATGTATTTCCAGTTGTTTTCTTAGTGCTGCTATATAATTTTTGGCCTTTTGGGCTCAGGAGCACTTTGAGAAGTAGGTCAAAGCCAAATCCTAATATTGTAAACAACAAATACTAAAAGAGGCATTTAAAATATATTAGGAAAAGGAAACTAGCATCAATTCAGTATTAGTCATTTAAAAGTCTTAACAGCCCTATTGTACATTTATTTTATAGTAGTAATCTCTTAAAAATACACTGAATTCAATTAAAATGATTTAATAATGACGTCTCTGTATTCAGTCTTACCTAGTAGTGTTTGTCAAATGTGGACGCACTAACGAATACGTGGTATAGGCTCCACCATTCCAAGGGGGTAAGACAGTAAAGAGTAAATAGTGATTTTGTTTTCCTATAGGTAAGTGTATGCAGCTGTAAAGGAATGCCTTTCAGTCTGAAGTTCTATCAGATTATTTCCAATTTGGTATGTATATTAAAACCTACTTTCTTTTAGGCTAGTGTTGGGATAAATGGCAATATTTTCATACAAGGTATATATGAGACAATAACACATATCCATACTAATTTCCTGACTTTGAGGATGGCACTATGGTTATATAAGGAATTTTGTTCTTAGAATATACACACATAAGTACTTACGGGTAATGGGTTATAATTTCTGCAACTTTTTTTAAACTTCTACGAATTCCATTTTCCTAGTTATAAAAGGCATGTTATAATAATAGTGTCTATCTCCTAGGTCTGTTATAGCAATTATATGACACAACATATGTACAGCTTATTGTGTAACAAGTGTCAAAGTAGAACACAGAAGTGCCTATTATATAACCATATCTGGGCTGCGAACATGGCCTTCCGTTTCCTTGTGGCTAAAGTAAAAAAGGAAACAGACCCATTTAGAAAGGTCACAGAGATTTTAAGATAAAAATATAACTATGCATTCATGAAAAGCAAGGTCCCAATGTGTTCTCACTCTCTCCTACTCCCAGGTGAAAGAATTTCTCTCCTTGGTGAGAGGCAGTTAGGCAGGATGTAATGGAGACTTCTGTGACAGCTACCGTAAGGAGCTCCTATGGCTTGGTTCATGTATCGATGCCCTGTGAACCAAGGCCAAAGTGACTTTGTAAGGAGCCACTGTTTGGGAGCTCTATGAAAGTCTGAAATATACTTAGAATAGGGTGGTTTAATCAGGATATTTATGAAACTTCCTATTGTGAAAGTGCTTAGCATAGAATCAGTGGTTTATAAGTACCTAGAAATAGCCTCAAGGGACAGTAGTTCTTCTTCCCTTAGGTGGGAGAAATGTGTAGAATATGGAGGGAAGCAAGCAAATCAGGTGGGCCACCTGATGACAGGGAGGTTCAATGGCACAGAAGTTCCTGGCAAATCTGAGCTTTGGGCTCAGTTGTGGGTACATGTGCAAGAATTTCTAGTACATCTCATTGAGGGTAGGACAGAAACCATATAGGCTGAGAAGGAAGAAGTTTTGTTCCATTAAGTTATTTTGTTATGTAAAAGTATGAAGTGACCTCTTCACATGAAGTAGCCTGTACAACTTGCTGGTTCCACAGATCTCCTTCCCACATGTGAAGCATTTGACCGGTCTGCTTCAGTCCCAGGTCTGGAATAGGCACAGTAGATCCCAGCAGGAGAGCAGCCACGGCCAGTGCTCTGGGCCAGGTGGTGCCCAGGGGTTAATATATCTGAAAAGTAGGGCTGGGATGGAACCCCTAGGAGCAAGCATGGCTGCAACCAACTGGAACTTGGTAAAATCCAAATGATCCAATTAGAACCTGCTTCAGTGAGTCTCTTTGTAAAGATACTAGTTCTTATAATGGGTTCAGAGAAGAGGCATCTGTATGTACTACACAAAGTGTGATTCCAAGTTATAGATATACAGTACCTGGAGTGCACTGGACTCCCAACTGAAATAGAAAATGTAATTCTTGCTAATTAAAAGTGCTTTGTGAGAGATCATTATGAGATTTTTGTGAGGGAATGATGTTAAATTTATTTTTGTGTTGATTGTTACACAAATACAGTTGAGCACCTGCCATATTCAAGTTATGGGTTTTCAGGAAACTACAGTAACACCTATACTTTGCAACATGGGAGTAGTGGGACAATCACAGTCGTCATCTGAGGTGGGATGCTTTCTAGCTTTCTGACTCTTGAGATGCGCACTGAATTTCAGGAGTAGCGTAGAGTCAGATGACCTTTGATTCCTTCCAACTCAAATGTTCTGTGACCACAAACTAGATACATTTGCAGAATAAAGAGGTCTGACATCCATTTTTAAAGACCTGTATGTAAAGCTATTAGGGAATCAAGATTTAGCAAAAAATAGATTCCCTTTTAGGGGTTACATATACACTTGAGAATTTAGAACTGTATAGCTGTTTTATGTGTCTGTTTTGCTCTGTGTGTGTGACATAGCACATTGCTGATAATGCAGACAACTAAAAGGAGCTGAGTTAAGTTTTTTTCAGTAGAGATTGTTTCTGATCTAAAGAATACTGTTTCCTTTTCTATGTGTCTAATAAATGAATAAAATATAACTTTTTCTTCAAATTGCCCAAATCTCAACAATTAGGTGTATGCTATTAACAAACAAGCAAATATTAGCAGTTATAGTGGCTAAGCACTCTGTCTGGCTGGTCACATTTAGCTTGTGTTAAAGACCTCAAACATTTGTCTGCATCCCCGAGATGACCTGCGCACTTCTTCTTACCTGAGGAGTCGGAGCTCTGCCAGCAGGGTAGGGTTTTGCTGTGCCTTTTCTGGTGTGGGCTGAGAAGCTTGCTCGTGCTCTAGCCGCAGCCTCTGGATCTCCTGTAAGATTTCTCTTGGGAGAGAGGGGAAAGGTGAGAAACTAGGGTCAGCTGACTTCTGGGACACTAACTTCTGAGCGAGTCTGGTGCGCAGAACAAGGAGAGAAGGGAGCATTCTGTGTGTGGAAGAAAAACCGACCTTTGCTAACCAACAGACTGTGCTTTTGAGGCTGGGGCTGTGGGTGGCTAGGTGTTGTGGGTGAGGGACAGGCCACTTCATCTCCAGCCCATCCAAACCACAAAGGCGCTGCAGGATGTCACTGAGAACACCAGGACCTACTCGTCCTCTAGTAAGTCATGTAGTGCTGTGGTAATGTGCCTGACTTTGATGAATGCATTGCTTAAGAGACAAAAATGTACCTTCCTATTATTTATGATCACACCCTGACACCATAAAGTACCCACAGCTACCAAGTAAGAGGTGCTTAATGGGAAAATAAGACTAAATGGTGCTCATTTCACAAAACTAAATAACCTCTTTCTCTCACCAGAAATGAAATTCTTCTCACTGAATTTATCTGAGAATCCCTCAGTTAGGCAAAATTCTTTCTCTTTTTTCTTATTATTTTTCAGCCTTAACAGTGGATCTCAAGGAAGGAATCTTTAGAAAGAAAGTGCTTTTAAAAGGATTCACTGTAATTGAGTCTGTGACATAGAATGCAATGCTGTGACCTCTGTTATGGGGTGAGACATGTCAGCCTATTATTGATGTGGGGGCTTGGGCTGCCCTGCGTGTGGGTGAACATCAGGCTGGCCATAAACGATATGTGACCAGCATAAGGCAAATTATCCCTAAGTGAATGAGAAACCATTAATCAAGGTTACAAGTCACATATTCTTGGGGGTTGTGGGTATCTACTCAAGAAAATGCACAAGACAGAACAAAGCATGGGAATCGGAGGTACACTGGGTGAGCAAGGGGGTGGCTTTCCACTAAAATGCTTTTACCTGGTACACAGTGATTGTACATCTTTCTGGTATACAGTATGGTAATTTGATACATGTACACACCATGTAATGATCAAATCAGTACAATTAGCGTTTCTCTGTGTTGTGCACCTTTAAACTCTCAGCTGGAATAACTGGTACCAAAATAGACTCAGTAAAGGCTGAGTTCTTGTGTTCTATATAGCACATTAGGAGGACAAACGCAGTTTACAAGAATTTACTATGTATTTCACTATCACAAAAGGAAAGGAGCTTGGTGGCTTTGCATCACAAATGCTGACTTACATAGCTGCCTGCTTCACAAACAGTGGAATCAAAGCATAATTACCATGACTATCACATCTTCCACAGTTACAGGGAGAAAGTTGAAGTATAAGTGGGTGGTTTTCAGTCTTTTCTGTGGTGGGGGGAACTCCTTAATGTTCCAGAGAGGAAATCGTTCTTTAAAAGGAATCATCCACGGAAACCCATCTCCCGTGTCAGGCAGTGAAGATGGAGCTTCTGTATTTAAGGAAAAAGGACCCTGTGTTGCACCTCAGGTGCTTCTGCAGGGTTCCCAGGTTACCAGAGAGCTCAGCTTGAAAATGAGAGCTGAGGTTTCCATGATTTCCTCCAGCGCTAGCGCTCTGACATTTTATGTCTCCAGTCATTTCTCCCTGTAGGTTGCAGAGAACGTGACAGAGCCACTTAGCCCAGGAAAGGAAAAGAGAGAAGCACTGTTGGTAACACAAAAATAACAGAAAGATACATAATATACACTGATAAAACTGTGCTGTCTTCTTTAATCTTTTACTTATAACAGTTTTGTGGTCTAAAGGGGCTACCGTTGTCTCTATTTCATGAATGGTGAAATCAAGGCCCACATCAGTTAAAACACTTGCTCAAGTTCAGTAACTAGTAGGTGATTTGAACTCAGGCTAGCTAGCTCAAAATCTTGTATAGCAGACTGCCTCAGTTTCTGGCACTTGTTGTTTTCACTAGTTCAGTCTAGGAGGGCTGTGACAAATACAGTGTAATCTGGAGAGTACTGTTACCCCTAACACTAACTCCACTAACTCCACCTGGCTCCTGAAGGGTGTTATAAGGAAACACTGTCTCTTAAAGATTGTCACTGTGTGTCCCCCAAAGGCCTACTTGGGAACCAGCCTGTAGTGCTATTAGGAGGTAATGGGACTTTGAGGAGGTGTGGCCCAGTGGAAGTAAGTGAGGTCATGGGAGGCACATGGGAGGCACATGACCTTGAAGAGGTCACACTTCTCTAGGTTTCCTCTGACTTTCCACCCCTTGCCTGCCATGAGGTGAACAGACCTCTCTTATGCACTGTGCTATGATGTACCATACTACCTTATTCCCGCGCCAAATCCCTGACTTTCCTCATCAAATGATATCATGACAGGTGGATATGAGAAAGAAAAGAACAACAAAGTGAAAGAAAAGAGGGTCACTACTGAAATCCGGTAGAAAGTCTCCAATCCCCATTAGAAAATTTAGAAGGGAGTAACAGAGACTGTCATAAAATAACACTAAATATCAGAAATATTTCTTCTTTCATCCAGCATCCCCTATTTTGTTTCATTTAATCCTATTTCTGATCTTCTTAATATTAAGTCCTCATCACTTCCCACCAGCTTCTAGTTAACTCTTTGTAGAAGCAATGTGCATATTTAATATGCTGATTATTTTACCATAAATATGCAGACACTGTGTCACTTACCTGACTACTTCTGTCCATTGTGAAAGGATAAAATTCAGATTCTCTGGCCTAGTATAGAGACTTGTATATTGATCATCCCATTTTACTTTTCATCTCAACCCATTAGGAATTAGCCTAGCGAGTGTCTTCATCACTTTTTCCGGTCTATGTGTGATTGTACCTGTAATTCTGTCTCCCACTGCCCAATTTCACTGTCTTGAAATGTTCAGCTAAACCTCCACTTTCTCCATAAAGTTTATCTGACACAACCTAGAGCATAATAGTGGTGAAGTGAGTCACTTGGGGGGAGAAGGGTAGAAATGACACTTCAATTTTTAATCTTAATCTGTACAGTGATGATGGTAACAGTCACACTGCCCACTTCAAAGAGTTGTTTTAAAGGTGAAATGAAACAATAAGCAGTTGTGCAAGTGCTTTATAAATATGTGCTTGTCATTACTGTCTCCCCAGCACCTCAAAAACAAAATCCCAGGTTTTTTCTGCCACCTGGAAGCTAGAGTTGCACCTTATTAATCTGAGCTTTAGACCTTTCCCCCTTGGATAGTTCCTTGCTTGTTAGAGTCATAGCACATGGAATCAGTTGTATGTTTCAGAGAAAAGAGACTGAGGATTGGAGAAGAGCATGTGGGATGATTGCTGTGAGAAGTCCTACATGTGGGATGATTGTTGTGAGAAGTCCTACATGAAAGGACTACCTAGAAAGGCAGCTCCCTTTCCAGAAAGAGGCGTCCACTTGGGCCTAGTTCGATCAGGCTTCCAGCTGGCATAACACTCCACTTCTGGAGGAGATAAAGGAGTTTTCCTCACCCTTTCCCCATTTCTTCTGTAGCTCTTGCTATTGACTATTACAACACACTTACTGATGTACTTACATATACTAGTTCTGCCTAAGTACTTTTGAGTAACTTTTTATACTGCATATTATAGGTTTACTTGTTGACTAAATAGAGACAAATCCCACTGTCTACATTCTAATTCTAATATTTACTAAGGTTTTGTTAAATATAATATTTGCTAAATCAAGAATTTAAAGCTGGCCAATTTTCCTTTACTTTTTCTGTCTTTCCATGCCTTTTCTGGTACCTGGATTGGTGTAAAGCATCAAGAAAACATTTGAGAGAGGCACCTCTGTTTTCCTAGTTCCTATGGCTATTAATAGAGAGCCTCCCAGGGACCTACGAGCCCTGGTGGTTCTTGCACATTACTCATTTCACATGCTCAGGCTGGCTGCCTCTGCTCCCATTTCCCATTGGTTCTGGAGCTGCCTGTTTCCTGTCTTTTCATTGTTTCTCCTACTAGATTTTGAATGTCATTGCTCGCTTGAAATCGCTCTCTTCTCTCAGCACCTTTCTTGACTTAGCATGATTATTTTCACCCAGTGCATATAATAAATGTTCTGTAAGATAGAATCAGTAGCTTCCTGGGCTTGACACTGTGCAGAACGAATTTCAGTTTGTATGGCTGTTTTTGAGCTAACTCTTTACTGTGTTTCTGCTTTCTGCCTCCTCACTTCTTGCTGCTTACTTTGCAAATTGAGAGGGATCACATATGACACTGTTTTTTAGAATGGTATTAGAGACTATGAAGTAATGAGGTCACATGTATTAAGCTATTTTAATTATAATTTGTGTCCTCCTAATGACTGGAGCCAGGTTTTAGGACAATTAAGTCAAAAGTCATTTTACTAGAAAAAAATATGAAAATATGTCAACAGAGTTCTCACTTTCCTTTTAATAAAACTTTAAAGCATGTTGTGATAATTTATCCCAAAGTTTTCAGTTCAAGCTCTACAGGTGTGAAATAGTTATTATACCATTTTCCTTTACTGCTACAATCTTGAAAATGATATCAGTGTTTAAGAATTAGCTCAAACATTAAGACATTGGTGCCATTCCTAGAAACATAGAATGTAAAAGATGTCCCTGTGCTGGGCTTGCTCAGGACTGAGTCTGAGACCTGACTCAGCTATTCATTGTTTTATCATGCAGCATATACTTAACAAACATCTGTAATATTGCAGGCACAGTGCTGGGATCCAGGGGGTATTTGCAATGGTTTTGTTCTTAAAGGATTCCAATTTTAAGTAAAGGAAGACAAACAGTAAATAAGAAAGCAAACCCCTACATAGCGTAATTTCAGATGCTGATAGGTAGCGCATGCGCGCGCGCGCGCACACACACACACACACACACACACACACACACACACACACTCACTTAAACACACATACAGAAGACCTAACAGTTGCTGGGATAGGAAGTAGTGGGCAAGATTAGATGTGAGGTTTTTAGGACGTGACATTAAACTGAGACTTGGTGGATGAGGAACCAGCCTACAGGAAGAGCCTTCTGGGTAGAAACGAATGACCAGTGCAGAGTGTAAGGCAGGATGAAGGCAGGATGAAGGCACAAGAGAATGGAGTGTGATGAGCAGGCAGTCAGTCAGCAGGAGAAGAAGGAGCTTGCAGATCATGCTGATATGAGTGGATGTGAATCAAAGTGTAATGGAAACGTGCCATAGGATTTTCACAAATAACATGATATGATTGGTTTTAAAAAATGACAGGCTGGATCAGGATTTGGTGATAGAGACGTGGGGGACAGGTTTTGGATATTCTATGGAAACACAATCAATCTGTTGAGTAGAGAAAGGACATGCTGATGGCACGATTATGGAGGTGTGGGGTGGAGCAACTGGTGATGATATCGTTGCTGCAAGCGCCTTTTATGAGAACCCTCTCAGATAAGTCCCCTGGTTGTCTCTAGGTGGCAGAAGAACACTGCCTACTGCCCCAGAAGGACCTGCTTGTTCTATAGCTTGTTACAAAAATAAATAAATGTGCCAAAAAAGGGAAACAAGCCTTTCTAGAGGACAGTCATGTACAGTTCCTTTAAATGGAGTTTTTATAGATTTAAGGGGCTAGGATCAACTTTTCAGAAGCCCACACTAGTGCCTCTAGATGTCTTCCTGTAAGTATGTATATAGAGTGAACATCTTGGAGAATTTAAAACGCAGCTTTAGGTTACTGATGAACACACACATTGATGAAAAAGGCCAACATATCTACAAAGCTTTACCTGTTCTTGTTTTCTAGTTCTGCAATCAGCTGCCGTTGTTGCTTATTTGCATCAATGGTGAAGGAGATGTCAGGAGCACTTCTCTGCTGAGTTGGCTGCTGTAAAATATGCAGTTTGCAGGATTTAACATGAGGCATCTGAACACACATGTGTTTGGGAAGACAGGAGTCATTCGATACACAAATAAGGAAGAGGAAACTATTTCCATTGAAACAAAAGAGGGAAAACACATAAAATTAAACTGTTGTCCCTTTCAGAAGAACCACTGCAGATTTAAAACACAGCTATGCAATGGAACACACAACAGAATTCTTTGGGAAACAAATACATACAACATGGGAAAAATTGCCTTTCAACTTTCTGATTTGAAGTCTTTGGGAAGCTGTCTCATTCTTGCAATGCTTTCCCCATTGCAATTATTCTCTCATTGTAGGTGGGTTTAAAACTGCTTTATTGTTGAGATGGTTCTTTCTGTAGAATTACTGTTCAATTACTTAAAAAATTAACAGTACATGTTTGCAGTACATGTTTGCAATTATTGTAGGGAGTTGGTACATGTCACAATACATCTCGATCCTTTTTCCTCTCTATTTTTCTCTTTTTATTCTCTAAAATTCCCTCTCTTCCTTCTCCTTCCATCACTTTTATAGTATATATTTCAAAATAGCTAGAGAAGAGGATCTGGATTATGCCTACCACGTAGAAATGATAAATGTTTAGCATATCCAATATGCTAAGTACTATGCTAATTACTCTGATCTAATTATTATAATTGTATACATGTATTAAAATATCAGCTATGCTACTGAATTTGTTGATTAATTCTAGGAGTGTTCTGGTGGGGATTTTGTCTGAAATTCTTTATTACATTTATTGTATTTATGTTGTTTTATGTCCCTATGTTTATTAAAATGTTTTTATTCTTTTATCTTTAAAATAAAAAAATCACACTCTACACCATAAATATGAACAATTATATATCAATTGTGAAAAGGAAAAGTTAAAAATAAATTTGTGTTGAAAAATTTGATAGTTTTAAATGTCAGTTAAGAAGATTATTTTTCTTTTGGTCAACATAATTTTATGTACTTCTTTATTCATATGCCTAATTTTACTCTAATGGATTCATATATATTTGTTTCTTCTACATACATACCATAGCAACTCACTATCCTCAATTGTGAAACTAGCTTTAATAACTGATATATATGGAGAACAGCTTTCTCCATTCTCTTACACATATAAATCATATCAGTAATATTTGCATATGTGCATTTATTCAAAGGCTTATTTGACATTGCTTTATAAAATGAGCTCAGATCGAGTACACCTCATTGTATCTTTCTTTTTTCTTTTTTTGTTCTATAGTACATTATAGAAATGCCTCCAAGTCATTTTTATTGTTTTAAAAATCACAATTTTTTAACCAAAGAATGTAAAACTTTAAAAAAGGTCACCTTTTGCCTAAGCCAAAAGACATGGAGAAGCTCAGCCTGATTTTTAATGTCTAGATACCTAACTGTAGGAAAGGCTCAGATTAGTAAAGGTCTGACTTTCAAAGGCATTCTATGATTTTTGTTTTGTGTTTCTTTTTAAATAATTCATGTTGCTGATGAAGAATTTTGAGATCCCGTGTTCCACACACTAACTGGCTTTCAATAGCTAAGTTTGGCACATGGCAGCTTTGACCTGTGATCCAGAGTTTCCTTGTAACTTCACTACACAAATTTCTCTTTCTTGCATACATTTTGTGTATGGATAAAAGACTGCTGACTTCAGGCATTGCTTTGGTCTTTAGAGTAATTGATCAGGACTCACCTCCCCCCAAATGATGCAGTGAGTGAACCCAGCAATATTATAACTGGACCACCATAGGCTATGATTTTGCTATACCAGAATAGGAACTAAAAAGTGAAAGTATGGAAGGAGACCAAAGGGAAGGAGCAACTATTCAGCTCTGTTACTGTAGCAGGGAAGTAGCTGTACATAATTTGTAAACAAGTGAGGTGATAATATTCTAATGAAGTTTATTTATGGACATTGAAATTTGAATTTCACGTGATTTTCTCTTGTCACATAGTATGATTCTTCTTTTGATTTCAATAATAAAAATGTAGAAGTTATTCTTAGCTTATATTGTATAAAATTGGCCTGGATTTGGCTCAAGTAGTATATTGATCTATCAAGGGTTAAGAAATCTCTTTTTATTTTATTTTTAAATCAATAGATAGCAGCCAACACAGGGAAGAAACAATATCAAGCCATAAATAATAAGAAACAATATCTTTCTTTGAAGATTAAAACTATATAGCATTTAATTTATTTGCTTTTAAAAGTCAGAAGTAAGAATTTCAAGTAGTCAATAAATAAAAGAAATAATAAATGGTAGTTCTATATCAAAGGTCTTATTGGGAAAATAACAAAAGAAGGAACAATAAGAGATTTGGAACAGAGAAAAAAAGAAAAATAGGCCATGTAAGGTAGACAAAAGACAGAGACAAAGAAAGAAAAGGGGGGAAAAGGGAGATATTAATTCTTGCTGTGTCCATGTATGTTGGACATGTAGTTATGTTTTAACCTCTTTAGCTGCTAGCATAGAGTGAACTAGACATAGAAAAGACACAGAGAGAGGAAAACAGATTTTCAGAAGAGAATTCGTAAGAGGTAAGATTACCGTACTTGAAATATATCCTACAGCTTCCTTGTCTTGCCACCCTAGGCCTTGTGTCTAGGAAGGGACACTGTTATAAGAAGGCATTGAGAGGCACTCAAAACCCTCATTTTTATGCAGCCACATCTCAATTTGTAGCCATCAAGAAATCCAAGATTACATCCTTGTTATGGTTGATACATTGTGTCAACTTGGGGAGTCTGGAGGTTTGGCTGAGTGATTCAGCCGGAAGCCAGGGTGCTTACTTTGTGTACTTCCTGAGCCTGTGGAAGAGGAGAGCACGGACATTGTGTGAGAGCTACATGCCCCCTGGGTGGGGGTAGGCTGTTTACAAGGTGAGGGAAGGAAAGAGGCTGCTTGCAGCCATTCCTTCCTTTTGCTGGTTGTTTGCTGCCATGAACAGTTTGCCCTCTGCCATGTGTCACTCTGCCTCTGAGCCAGCCAAGTATGGACTGAAACCTCCACAAACTGTAAGCTAAGTAAACCTTTCCTTCCTTCATTTTGGGTGTTGGGTATTTTGTCTCAGCAACGAGAAAAAAGTAACCAAGACAATCCTTACATGGCTTTTGAAACCAATTACATTTTAATAACTATAGGCTATGGAAATGTCCCATATTCTTTTCAAGACCAGATCCAGCTTGCTGACTAACCATATTCTAATTTGATTGGTTAAAATGTTGACCAAACTCACTGGTCATTTTACACTCTTGTAAGAAGCATTTCACACTCAAGGTTTGAACCTGAGGGTATCTTACTGTTCTTATCTAGATGAAATTTCCTTAAGTTTTAGACTGCGTCAAACACATATTTAAATTGATTCATTCTCTTTTTTTTTTCCTTTGGTACCAAGGATCAAACTCAGGACCTTGCACTTGCCAGGCAGGTATTTGTGCCACTGAGCTATATTGCCGACCCTAAATTGATTCATTCTTTTATGTAACACATCAAAAACCAATTCAGCACTTGCTATATAACAGATATTATGGCAGATGTCCCATAAAAATGTTTCTTGTTCTCAAAAGACAGATAAATGTGATTTGTATGTTCATTACTATGGGTGAGATACGCACACAATTTAAAAGAAGCACAGAGGAAACATGACCACATTATAAAGTCAGGGAAGTCACATTAAGGAGATGGCACTGAGCTACCTTATTAAGTGAGGTGGAGAAGTAATGTGTTAGATGAGTAGACTCCAGGTTTTTGGATGGTATAGCTGGACTGGCTAATCCATAGGGTATAGGGTTGCCGTGGACAGAAAGATGAGATCTGATAGGAAACAGAATAGATCCAAGGAAAGACTACAGTGAAGAAAGATGTAGGGCTTCCTATAGAAATTGATCCAAGTAAAAGACCTATCTCCTTTCTAGCCTGGTGACATCTTCTGATTATGATTTAATTAACCAATAATAACATTCTTAGAATGTGATTATGAAGAGATTGATAGAGGAACAAGACCTAATACGAGACTATCTTTTCTGTGATAGATTTTCAAAAGTTATTATATGACGTAAGTAGGCAATGAACACAAGTATCTGTTCTCAAGAAAGAAAAGGAACAGAGGCTGGGGAAGGTAATGTCCTTCAATAGGGATCATTGATTCAGATGTTGACTAGAGCCAGGAAGGTGACCTACATAAAAGAGGGAGACCAAGGGTGGGGCTTGTGGGTAAATGGTGACTGCTTGCCTTGCCCAAAGACAGCAGAAAAATTCTCCTCCAGCTGCATGCAACCATGAGTAACATGGATCTTGTCTTGTTGGTCTTTCAAGATAGGCTGGAAATCTAGAATTTTAAGGTAAATGATCTGATTTGTAAATGTCATTCCTGATTTTTAGGCCATACAGTACAATTTTAGCCTGACCGATTCCTTTCCATCCAGATTACAGTAGTTTCTACTGTTACAGTCACTGTGTCAGGGAACAGTGGTTCACGGTTCCCATTTGGGGTCATTAGTTAAATGCCTGGCATGATGGGCTCTGATAAAGGTGACATCCCAGGTGAGAGGGAAGGGAACAGCTTCCCCATTTGAGCTCCTGCCATTCAACTCATTGTCTTTTTGTGATGCATCAAGCACAGCTCACCCTCACTAGTGACTATTCTATCCTAGATCTAGTATCTTTGCTAATCATATATGATTGAAACCTATTGAGAAATCACAACCTGTTGTCACCCCTTTTGTAAGGTTCCTCATATAGGGACAAAACTGGGTAACGTGGGGGATGGAGCTTCCATTTTGATTGCAGTGTCACACTGCCACAGATCTTTTGTTCCTCAAGTGTGCTACTTTCAAACTGGGAATTCACTACCAAGGGACCATAAGTATAGTAACAAACACTTGAACAATAAACAAACACTAATTGTCTTGTTAATTAGTATTAGTTATCAAGATAACAATGGACATGACAGATGAAATTCAAAGATGAAATATGCCCAGGGATGAGTCTTTTCACTCAAAGTACTTACAGACGAGGAGGATTCTGCTGCCAATCTTGCTGCATACCTGGCGATCAGCCTGTGTTCTTCATCAAGACGGTTTGAACTCTCAAGCATACTGTTAAGAACCAAGAAAGGAGACTTAGGCAATGGAAGAGATGGATACATGCATATCATTGTTGGAGGTTTTTAATGCCAAAAATTTGGAAGCCATATGAAGCCCTGTTATGTTAATGATCTCCAGCTTGGATTCATGACATGATCTAATCTGTGGCCAGGAAGGTCAATAATAAATCCTGTGTTCTGTCAATTCAATCATCTTACTAAGAGACCTCCAAAATGAAGTGACTTTTCTGGCATATGAATACCTCAATTTAAATGTAATTGTCTTTAATATTTTCATTTCCTTATTACACAAGTAATGCATGTCTAAAATCAGTGTTAGAAAACGTGGAAGCAAGCAGAAAGGCAAAAACCAACTATATTTATCTTCTAGTAATCTCTACTTGCTGGTATTCACATCCTTATATATACAATACTTCCTCCTTTTCAGAATGGACTGGACTTACTCAGTCTCAGTGGATGGAATATGGAATATTACTTCCAAAGCCAGGTTAAAAAGATCACATCTTTCATGTTGGACTTTCTTTCTCTTGTGCCTTCTTAGGTTGTTTGCCCTGTGGGAAGCTAGTTGTCATGTTATAAAGCAGCGCTGTGGCTGGGTCTCTGTGCCACTGACAACCATGTGAATGGATCCCTACTGGCAGAGCCTTCAGATGACTCTAGGGCTGGAGCCAACAGCTTGACTGAAACCTCATGGAAATTCCTGAGACAGAGGCATTTCACTAAGCCAAACCTGCATTCATCCGTAGAACTGTGAGATAATAAATGTCTGTTGGAAACTCACTGACAGAGAAATTAGGGAAACCACACCCTTCACAATAGCATCCAAAAAAAATGAAATACTTAGGAATCAATCTAACAAAGGAACTAAAGGATCTATATATTGAAATTAAAGTACTCTGAAAAAGTACATTGAACGGGATATCAGAAAATGGAAAGATATCCCTTGCACATGGATAGGAAGAACCAACATAGTGAAAATGGTTATACTCCCAAAATTGTTATACAGATTTAATGCAATCCCAATCAAAATACCATTAACATATCTCACAGCACTAGAGAAACATTCCTAAAATTCACCTGGAACCAGAAGACACATAGAATAGCAAAGGCAATCCCGGGCAAAAAAGGCAAGGCAGAAGGTATCACAATCTTTCACTTGGAAGTATACTACAAAGCTATTGTGATAAAATCAGCATGATACTGGCCAAACAAACAAACAAGCAAAAAACCCAGACCTGAGAATCAGTGGAACAGATTAGAAGAGGCAGACACAACTACAAACACACTGAGCTACCTTATCTTTGACAAAGGGGCCAAACATGTTCACTGGAAGAAAGACAGCCTCTTTAATAAAGGGTGCTGGAAAAAACGGCTCTCTTCATGCCAAAGAATAAAACTAGATCCACGTCTATCACCATGCACTAAACTAAAGTCCAAATTGATAAAAGACCTAAATATTAAAGGAAAAACACTACTGGAAGAGAAAATAGGTAGAAATCTTGAAGACATAGGTGTGAGTAGAGAGTTCATGAACAAAACTGAGATTGCATGGGAAATACTTCAAAGAATCAAGAACTGGGATCTCATCTTATTAAAAAGCTTTTGCACAGCAAAATGAATCACCAAAACAGTGAAAAAACAACCCACAGAATGGGAAAAAATTTCAGCCAATTGTCCTTCAGACAAAGGACTTTTATCTAGAATATATAAAGAACTGAAAAATATCAGACCCCTCAAATTCAAACACTGAACTCAAAAATGTGCGTCTGAGATGAATACACACTTCTCAGATGAAGAAATACAAATGGCAAATAAATGTATGAAAAATGTTCAACACCACTGGTCATTTGAGATATGCAAAGTAAAATAACACTGAGATTCCATCTCACTCCAGAAAGAATGGCTATCACTAAGAAATCAACAGACAACACATGTTGGAGGGGTTGTGGGGAAAAAAGAATCATTCTCCACTGTTGGTGAGTGTGGAAATCAGTATGGAGATTCCTCAAAAAATTAGGGTTAGAGGTCTCATTCGACCTAGGTACTCCCCTTCTGAGTATCCTCCCAGAAGAATAAAAAATATCATACCAGAGCGATATATGTGTACACATGTTTATAGCAGCACAATTTGTAATAGCTAAATCTTGGAAACAATCCAAATGCCCAACAACTGAGAAATGAATAAAGATGTGGTATTTTTATACAATAGAGTACTACTCAGCTATAAAAAAGGATAAACCTCAGAATTTTATAGGTAAGTGGATGGAATTTGAGGCCATACTCACTAGTGAAATAAACCAGACTCACATGGGTAAACATTGCATTATCTCCTTGGTGTGAGAAACTGAAAGAATAAATAAGTTCTAAAATGTACAACAGATACTGTGTAATGGGAAGAAATTGTTCAAAAGGAAAAAGGAACTACAGTGGGTGAAAGGGGAAAGGACAGCAAGGAAAAGGGAAAAAATGCAAGTCAGGTGTATTATCAGTGTCTCTCAGCTCATTTAAAAAGGAAATTTTGTTCTAATATCAATTGGAGGATTTTTATGCCCATATTTTATAACTTGAGCAACTACTTTATAGATAACAACATGCAATGTATTAACTACTGTTATTTTTCTGTCATTTTGTTATGAAATTTTGTTTTACCTTTTTCCATAAAATAGCAAGATAAAATAAGTGTTGGTTGCTTTAAGCTGTGAAGGTTTGGGGTAACATGTTATACAGGAATAGATAATTAATACAATGCTTATCTATCCTGTTACTTCCCAGGAACGTGCCTCCTATATTTACTTCTAAAGAAGGGCGTGTCTTCCAAGGACATTAATGGTAATGGTCTAGCGTCCCCTGTAAGTTTATAGAAACTCTTTACACTAGAATAAAGTTGGTCTGGGTCTCCAAGGCTAATGCAAGCAGAAATATTATTAACTTTCCCATTTCAGGAAACTTGCTCTTCTGAAGCCTTTCATTTAAGTTTCATTTAAACTTAAATGAAAATGTAAACATTTTACAAAGTCTATGAATCTTGCTAACAGATTAATTGGTTTTTGTTTCCTTATCAATTTTTTTGGTGTATATCAAGTGAGGGCCAAGATTAGAAACTAGCTCTCCCATCCCCAAACATATTTACTTTCTTCTTCATTGGCTCTTAAACTTTTGTTCTTACAGAAAAAAATAATACTCATGAGCATACACTGAGAAAAAGACATATGCATTTGCCTGTATAAAGATTACAAGAATTTTCCATTTCAAAGGCTCAGACCTATATGATAAATACAATTATGTATACATATAGTATATATATAACAGGCATACACCTTTGTTCTAAATAAGATGAATGGAAATAATCTCATGCTCCTGGCATGCTGGCTGTGCCACTCCCAAATACCCTTCTACTTCCCCGTGGTTGGCTGAACCCTTTACTGACAGTATATTTTTTTGCGGGCATCGGTCTCCATGACCTCTCTTCCTCACTGTACCTCTCACACATGTAAGCTGTACCTATTTTAATTCTGAATGCCTCTGCTCTGGGTTTAGTGCTTTTCTCTAGGCCACAATAAATAACTGCAATAGGACTGAATTTCCCTGTTTACCAGTTCACACATCTGTTCTCCAAAAAGAGACTCCTCTATGCTTTTGCTTAAATGGGATACTACATGTAAAAAGTATCAAGGTGTCAGAAGGCCTGGAACACATTAAATGCCCAATGTTAGTTACTACTATATTGTCATTTTGCCTCTTAACTAACCTGTTTGATTCATTAACAGTTCTTGTCTCTTTCAAAAAATCATCACCAACTGAACCAGCTAGAGCAGTTCTTCTCAAGCTCTATGCATAAACATATTGGGAATTTTATGAAAAGGTCTGAATTCTGTAGTGGGGAATGATGGGGTTGGTTGAGACTTGAGAATCTTCTTTTCTAATAAGCTTTCAAAAGATGTTGATTCTACTGGTCCAAGAAGAACACTTAGAGTAGAAAGGATCTAGATCTTGGAAATACAACAGGAAATCCAAATCCATGAAATGAAGCCCAGATATAAAGAATATGAGATCATTTTCTTGAGTACTTAACTGATATTTATATAGCATATGTAATATTTTACAAACATTCCTTCAAAACAGAAAATTCTAGGAGATAGGGCTCCAGTCATGTGTAGTATCACCTCCAAATTAGATGGAAATTTAAACAACAGATTTAGACTCAGAATAAAGAAATTTTAATAGCAAAAGGCAGAATTACTTCTGGGAAATTGAAGCTTAAAGTAGACTTTTGTCTTTATAAGAGAATGTCTGCATTCTGCAGTGGTTAGAAATAACTAAGTTTCTTGCCATGGCTTCAGTGAGAAGGAGAAAGTTGCACTCACTGTCTTTGCTTCAAACATATGACAACCACACAGGGACAACTTAGTTTGATTTTAACATGTCTTTCATTTCTGCCTGTGCTAAATGCCTTATTTAGCAGTTTGTGCAGACAGCAGGGCTGCTGCTCCAAGCCCACTGGAGCAGGATGATGATCTGTTTGCTTGAAAGGGACTTTGTCAGAAATGTTTGTGAGTGTTTTGACAAATAAACAATTTTTTAAAATTTGATAAAAACTCTTCATGGTAAAAGTATCTTTTATCATGAATGACATGCCAGGACAAATAATATGAAGGCTATATAAAGAAGCCTCCTAGCAATGTAAGATGTAAAGATATGGGATTCTTTCTAGGAAGCAATAACTCATATTCCATGCCTTTCTTCCCCCAACACAGCGTGAATGAGGTTTGGGGTGAAATATTACCCTTTTGTGCACACCAACGATTTATGAGTCCTCCTGTGCCTTTCCAGTATGTTCAAATTACACAAAGGTGGATGAGACATCCTTGTGATGAATTCAATTATTTCAAGACTTCCATTATAAATAGTTGAAAATGAATGACCAATAATCCCTAGACCATTAAAATAAATACCGGTTCTAACAGTTTCTCTAGCCCTAGCTATTCCTTTCAGAACTTTATAAATAGTAATCTCGCTATAAGACTATGATGAATTAAAAAGGGGCTGCTGTGTTGACGCTATTTCCGAGTAGAGAAATCCATTATTTTTCAAGCTCCCCACCTTCTCCCTGAAATGCATGGTCAGTATCCATTGCTAGTGATTTCAAATGGCATTCTGGGAAACCCAAGTGGGCCCAGCTAAGGAAGTACTTATTAAATTGTGATTTAGCAAGGATTTCTGAGAACTGAGGGTTTGTTCACATTTCTTCAGTTTCTCTATGGGCTTGTTCTTCTAGGGTCATCCAAAAGGTACCAGAAATGCTTCTCTATTTTCCCCCAATATCTTTCTTTCTGTTTTGATGAAAACAAGAATTTTATCATTAGAGATTAATCTTAAATCCCTTTGTCTCATGTATATTTTGTTAAAATGCAGGTGGCTCATGGCAAGATTATGGCTGAGAAGGCGTTATTAGTTAACACCTAAGTGGAGGATTTCTGTTTCAGATTATTTCCTACATTTTGCAGGTGATTGAGAGCAAAATGCTATGGAAATAGAATGTACTGTTCAGGCAATTATGACTAAGTGAGCACAAGACAGTTGAGTTTAAAAAGAGTAAGTGCTGCTGAGGCCTGACACTACTTCTATGGAACTAAAGAATGGGGAAGGAGATAGATTGGAAGTTTAACATTGTGATCTTTTTATTTTATTTTTGGCAAAAGACAGAAAATCGTGAAATGGCCATCTTCATGGATAATAGGAACATCATTATAATGACTGCTTTAGGGATGTTTTAGATTCCTTTATCAAGACCTTGACGTTAGCAAGCCAGTATGTTACAATCAAGGTCGTACATTCAATCAAATCTTAGCCCACACACTAAAAGTACTAATGGCTGGTGGTTCAGTGGATTCATCAGTGAAGCATGTTACAGACTCTGCTGTGTCTCGCCCCAAGTCACATGCTGAAGTCCCAATGCCCTAGTGTTTCAGAATGTGAGTACTGTATCATTGGAAATGAGGTCTTTAAAGCATAATTAAGGTTAAATGAAATCAGAAAGGTGGGGGCCTAATCTAATATGACTGAAGTCCTTTTAGGAAGAAGAAGAGACACCATGCATACACAGGCCCAGGGAAAGCTTATATGAAGATACTGTGGGAAAGCGACCAACCTCAAGGCAAGGAAAGAAACGTCAGGATAAACCAGTGCTGCTGGCACATTGGTCTTAAGAGTTCCAGCTTTCACTATGGTGAGCAAATAAATTTCTGTTTTTTAAGACTCTCATTCTGTGATAATTTACTCTGACAGTCTTAGTAAATTAGTGCAAAGTGTACTTAAAATTTTTTGGTCCAATATTACTTTTAGTTTGTTATTTATTTTTAAAATCTCTATTAGTTGGTTTTGGCACATCAGTGAAAGGCCGGTGTTTGTCTCTGTCTGAGTTTACCACCTCTGCTTAGATAAAACTTAATATAACTTTCTTTTTCCACCCATTTTCTCCTAATCCAGAGTACTGGGTGGTACTCTAAATAGGTAACTCTTTAGGATATTTATTTTATTTTTTTCCCTTTCTCTTCTTTCCTTTTCCTTTTCCTCCATCCCAGTTCCTTTTTCCTTTTGTATTAACTATTGTCCTTCTTCTATTATTTTGTTACATAATTTTGCTTTACTGTTTCCCATAAAATAAAAATATTATTCTATTAGTAAAAAAGGTTTCTGAGAATTCCTAAGCATCCTGTTTAGTGTAAGAGGGAATTTTATCCCCAGGGCCCTATCAGTATTCTGTAATGCCAACAGATTTATCAGGCAGCTACTGAGTGTCAGGCACTGTGTTAGGTGCCAGACATATAGTAATGAACTAGTTGGAGAGAGTCCTTGTCCTATGGACAGGGATGCAGAACCTTTTAGCGCTTTCAATGATACAAACAGCCCAAATGGGCATGCATGTCATAGGTTCACCACCACTGACAAGGGCAAGGTGAATGATAAACCATCTATCCATCTACCCATTCTGTGATAACAACTGAGGCGAGAAGGAAATTCATAGGATGTCATCACGAGACTAATCTGGGAGAACTACCTGAGATGGTGTTTTTAAGACTGAAAGCCAGAGAGGAGTCTATGCATGAGCCTATGGAAAGAGAGACAAGACTTCAGTTAGGAAGCATGTTCTGGGCAGAGGGAAAAGCTAGTATTATGGTTTGGAGGCAGGGAAAGGCTTGACTTGATCAAGGAACTGAGCACACACTGATGTGACTAACTTTATGACTGAACAGGGAGAACCCTCTGAGGAATGAGGCTGAGAGGAGTAGGCAAGAGCTAGATCACATATGGGCTTGTAGACCACGGTGAGGGGCTTAGGGGGTGTACAAGTGCTGTCAGAATATACTGAACCATTTTAAGCAGGAATGCTATTAAAATTTAAGCTTCCTATATAGCATCCAAAAATAGAAATTGTTAGAATGAAGTTGATAAAATGTTGTGGCGCAATTTAAACTAGTTGCATTATCAATCCTCTTAGCAAGAAACCTATTAACAATATAAGTGCATATTTGTTGTATCTGAGAAAAACATAAGTGGAACAATTTTAACTTGACCTAGAGGTCAGGAGTCTCACCAAGTGACTGCAGTTAATCAGACCGCAGAAGGGTGCCTTTAGCTACTTCCTCCCCTTCTCTTACAAAGTTAAGAGAAATATGACAGAAGCTTCTGTCTGGTGTGCGTGGAGGACATATTTTGGTTACAGGTAGAATTTCTGGGGTTGTTTCTCATCTTTTAATCTGCCTGCCACAAACCTTCTCTATAAATCAAGGTAAGCGCAGGTCCTTGATGAGCTCTCAGGGAAGGCAGACAAAAACCTTCACTGTGTTAGATTTTTGAGACTCCTTCTCCCTCACTGAAGTACATGCTTAAAAACCACAAAGGTTTTTTTTGTTTTTTAATTAGGAAGGCACCAGAAATTCTCTCCTGAGCTGCTGCTTATTTGTTTAGCTTTTCTGACTTCAGAACCAGCAGTGGCTTAAGTGTCTCTTTAATTTGGCAGCAGTCTATTTAAAACAGTTTCCCACTGTGTTAAGTAATTAATGTAGGGTAGAAGATTCCCACACAGAGTTAGTCAGGAACATGACTGAATAATGATAAAACCAAAGCTTTTGGCAGAGCCCAGCTCTGGGGTGCCTGTTTGCTGAGCATCTCACAAAGGGTACACAGACAAGGAGGGAGAGGAGTGAAGTGAAAAATGGACATGATTGCATGTCATTAAGACCTGTGAGTAAGACCTCGCTAGAAAATGACCTAGGATAAGTCCTCAGTGTCATGGAGCTTGTGTTTTCTCACTGGTGAAATGGAAATAGTACTATCCAAACTTCTAGACCTGTGAGGAAGCAAATTAAATAACATGTAGGCAAGGGCTCTGTAATTTTGGAATAATATAGAATTCATAAATGTTGAATTCATATTTCCCTATTTTCAATTACTTGAGATAAAAGAGACTAAAGACAAAATTTTTGCTTTTTTGAAGCTTATAATTAAAATGAGTCAAACTCATAGAACTTAATTTATAAAAGGTAACTCATTAATAACCACCATTCTTATTAATACCATATACACAAAATATTTGTTAAGAGGAAATAGAAGGGCTTGGATTGTGGTAAAGGAAGGCCCTGAGTTCAATCTTCAGTGCTGAAAAAGAAGAACATTCATACAGTTTCAGTAATTCATTAAGTAAATACATGAAGTAAATATATGAAGATTGCAAAGTGGAGGAGTAACCCATGAAAGTTGTCTGCAAGGCATGTGTTAGTTCAGGGTTTATAAGAAGTTATGTGACATAGTAGTTATGAACTTGGTGGATAATGATTAAGCACTCTGCAGATTGCCTAGAAGTTGTGTAACTATAGGAAAGTTAGGTAAGTCACTAAAATGATATCTTCACTTATCTATAAAATGACAGTGATCATATTAACTCTGCATGATTATTCTAAGAATTAGGAGAAATCATGTATATAAAGTTTTGACACAGAACTCAGCATGAGGCAAGTTCTTTAAAGAGAGTAATTATGATTATTACTATTATTATATATATCTTACCATAATTGAGTGGTGTTAATGCATCATAACCATAATGATTATAGAGAAGGTGAGAGATTATTATATTGCTTATATAATCAAGATAGGTATGTGAAATTGTTAGGATCTAATTAAACAAAAATGAAAGCAAAGATAAAATGAGAAATTTGAAGAAGTTGGAACTGCTAAAGGACAGAAAAAAGCTATAAAGGATGTGGAGTTTGCCTCATTTATCAGTCTTACACCATGCTTTGTTTTCAAAATGCAAACCCTTTTCTGGCTTTTATCAGACAGATGTAAGGTGTCTCTGTTGAGACTGTTTTATGGTTTTAAGTAACCATCAGGTCAATATAATTAATCACTTGAGTAGGTAAAATGGCTGGTGGGGAAAAACTCTGAGCTTTGCTCCTTGGAGATTTCTTTGTTACTACATTAATTAATAAAAGGTAAAAGAAGAGTGGCAGAAATGACTAGGATGTGTTTGGATTACAGGAGAGAGGATACAGTACCATTATATCACTGCCTTCTGAATAAATCTGCACTGGTTGACTGTATTTCTAAAGGTTATTAATGCAATCTTTTGTAATTCACAATTTTGTTGTATTTTCATCTATCATATAGCAAATTTGTTGGGAATAAGATTAACGTAATCTTGTAGTTTTGAGAGAGCGAGAAGAGATATGGTAAAAACTATTAAATCTAGAAGCTCAGGGAATTTGAACAAAGTGATGGATTTAGGTCATCTAGAGAGAGCATTTTTATCTCAAGGAATAAAACTAGGATAAAATTAAACTAGTGTACTGGTTATACATTTCAAAAACACAAATTAGTATATTTATCACATATATCTTTTAAAACTAATAATATTGAATAATTCACCAAATCTAACTATTGTCTCATACTAACCTTACAAAGTTAGGTTGATGGTGCCAGAAATGTTAGCAATGGGAAAAACTTTGGAAAAAGTCAAGGGAGAAAAGAGTTCTAGCATCAAAATGTCTAATAAAACGAAAGTGGTGAGGCACTGGGCACCAAGCAATGGTGATCACATGTTTGAGGAATGCATTCATGAAATAGAAGAAGAAAGGAACTGGTAGTAAAAATGTAAGCCACTTTAATGGGAATTTAACTCACTGTCCTACTTAATAGATACAACCTGAGAAAATCCATGGGCCCTTAGTTTAGAGAAAATTGAAGTTAATATTTCCAAAGACTCACTTGTTTGTACAGAGATAGCCTAAACTAGTTTGATGCATACAAACTTTTATTCAAATGGCAAATGTACATTTATTATTAAAATCAAGTACCTTAGCCAATAATTTATATGGTATGGATTATATTTAGATGTTCCCCCAAAACCTCATGTGGTCATAGGTGGAGATTTTCAGAGGTGGCTGGATCTTGAGTATGTGATGCTGGAATTAAGGATGTAACGCCTGCTTGATTCATGGTGTGATGCTATGATTAAAGGTGTCTCAATTTGAGTGTGAATACTCTTAGGGATGGGAAATAAGGGATAGAATATAAGGGACAGAGAGAAAGCTGCTGTGGATTCTACTTGGTGCTTGCTGCTTTCGCTGCCTTCTGCCCACCATAAACTGCTTCTCCCCTGTGATGCTCCTCTTTCCTTACACCCTGCCTAGGAGCCAGCCAACTCTGAACTGAAACTTCTGCAAACTGGGATCCAAAGTGAAGTTTTCCTTCTTTAACTTTGGGTGTTGAGTATTTTGTCTTGGTAATGAGAAAACTAAAACTAAAACCAAATTTGGTACCAGGAGTGGGACCATTGCTGTGACATTACCTGGTCATGTGGCCAAGAGCCTTTGGAACTGGATTATGGGAAAAGTTTTGAAATGTTTGAAGATATCACCTGAGGAAGCAGCCCTAGAATGCCTTAAACTATGTTTTATGGGAGATTCTAGTCAGAGCTCAGAAGACCAGAAAGCTGATAGAAGTCCTACTGGTAAAGACTAGGCTCAGAAGGCTTCTGTGGGGAGGAAGGACTGCATTGGCTGTTGGAGTCTAGATCATGTATGTTATGCTCTGTCAAAAAATTGTTTGCATTTTGCTCTTATCCAGAGAATTTGCCTGAGACTGAGATTAAGGGCAGAAGACTAATAAAGGCAGAAGAAATTTTAAGGCAGTCTAATGTTTAGGCAGTGGCATACTTACTGTTGGGGGCATTTAGCTAGATTTATGCTCAGAATCAAGAGCAAGAAGCTGATCAGAATGACTTAAAACATTTTGAGTTTGGCCTGAAAGAAAGCTCCAGTAAAGTTGTGGGCTGTAAAGATAGAGCAGATTAGAACTTGAACAGGACAATGGAAAAGATGACCTGAGGACATTGCAAGAAGCAGGAGGATTCCAGATTTTGCAGCCTCAGGGTTGCACAGGTGAAAGAATTTGTTTTGAGAAGAGAGTCCCAGAATACCATGGTCCAGAATGGTGGCAGGTTAGAGAATTTGTTCCTTAGGATTGGGTTCAGAGTGCTCAGTCATTCAGGCACTCGACTCCTACAGTCAAGAGAGAAAGAATCTTGGCTATTCCTCCAGCTGGTAGTGGACCTTGGTGTCATCCACGTGGTGCTGGCTTTAGATGCATGCAAAATGCAAGGGTTGTGGGTAAGAAAGGCTTCCACCTAGATTTCAGAGGAAGATCTTGGAGGCCAGGAAGTGTGCCCCTTCGAGGGCAGTGTGTGAAACTATGAGTGTGAAGACAAAGGTGCAGAGGAGGCTCAGAAGGTTGGAGAAGCCAGGAACATGGATCACAGGAGGAAAGCTGTGAGAAGTGGGCAAAGCTGGTTAAAGAGAGAAGCTGTTGGATCTACACCCACCTGCGGGGCCACAGTAGTGGAGCCACCTGAGCCCTTTGGAGCTCACATTTTACCACAGACTGCCTCAGATGCTGGACATTAAACTGCAGGACTTAATGTTTTCCCTGCTGGATTTTGAACTTACTTTGGTCCCATTCCTTTCTATCCCCCGATTTGTACCTTTTGGAATGGAAATGTCTATCTTGTGCCATTATATAGTGGAAGTGTTTAACTTTCTTTTCATTTGTATAGCTAAGAGTTTGCCTTAAATCTCACAGGAGATTTTGGACCTGAACTTTTCACCAATACTGAAACGATTAAGACTTTGGCAACTTTTGGAGATGGACTAAGTGCCTTATGCATAAAAGTATGTGCATGAGTATTTTGGGGGCCATGGTTGGAACGTTATGGCTTATGTCTAGATATCACCCCAAAGCCTTATGAAGTCATAGGTGGAGCTTTTTGGAGGTGGCTGGATCTAGAGTGTGTAATGCTGAGATTAAGGATGTGATTCTTGAATTGATTCATGGTGTGATGCTAGAATTAAGGGTGCCCCAGCTTGGGTATTAGTGCCCTAAGGGTGCATACCTTTTATAGTATATAAAGGATGGAAAGGGCTGCTGTGGGCCTTGCTTGTTGCTTGTGGCTTTTGCTGCCTTCTGTCCATCATGAACTGTTTCTCCTCTAATGAACCACCCTGCCTTGGAGCCAGCCAGATACAAACTGAAATCTCCACAAACTGTGAGCCAAAATAGACCTTTTCTTCTTCAACTTTTGGTATTGTGTATTTTGTCTCAGCATCAATAAAATTAACTAAGACACTATGTCAAAATTAAAACAAAGAAACATTTTATCATTTATGAATGTCTTTTGAATTACTGAACTTCACATATCTGAGAGTGAACATTGCATATTCCGGGACTTGAAAGCAGGCTTCAGCATCATAGCTACTCAGACACATTTGTAAGTAATAGGATTGTTGAAAGACAATTTCTCCCATGGTTATTATTATTAAAGAAATGATTTCCATTTATTATCCTATCACATTAGTTTTCTTCTTTTTTATTTCCATTTAAAATGCAATGAAACATTGATTCCCGTATCAGCAGCAACACACGTGTCTTTGGGATAAGATCAATTCTTGATTCATGATCCTGCAGTAATTTGACATGATACATGGTAGAGAATGGGCTGTTGGGACTCAGCTGTATGCACCTAAATACTAATATTTCCATTCACATAGGTTTTAACTTAAGTAAGATATAAGTAAGAATATGAATTCTATGATACATTAATGGGAAGTACTCAAACTAACATCTCAAAAGATTTCCCATTTGAATTAGGTAAAAAATACCTCAGTGACAGACTTGTCACATACAAGGACTTTGCCCCCTGCCAGGACTGCTTCTCACCAGTTCACACCATTTTTCTAAGGATAATCAAACAGCCAAACCTGCACTAACCATGATGGGTTGTTCCGGAGCATGTTGACATACAACCCAATGAGGACATGTTCGTCAGCTAGCCTGTCTGCCACATTTAGGCTGTACTGTGTCCTGAAATGGGGTGGGGGGAAAGAACGGTGTTAAGAAGGTTGCCAGAAGGAAGTAGAGAAGGGAGAGTTTGTGGAAGAAAACACATGTAGAAAACCAAGCCAGCAGAGGAAGAGTGTAAGTGGACTCTATGAAAAGCACAAGCAAAATCCAAGCAATAAAATACACAATTTCATCTCACTGGCTTTAAAAAATAAAGACTTCTGCTTAGGCTGAAGAAAGGTTTTAGAAAATAAATTTGCATTATTGAACTATTAAGGCCACAGAATCCATCTGTGCCACAAAAGGTTGCAAGCAAAAATTAAGTATCTTGGAAAATCAAACCATCGGATTAGTCATTTAAAAGAAAAAGCAAAAGGAAATTAGGAAAAGTGAGTAACAACACAGACGTGTCCATTTGAAATAACTACGTGGTGCTGTTAATTGGGTTATGGCAGTGCTGCTTTTACCCAATCAGAGATAGCCTTTCACACACCGGAGTTTTGATAAAAGCAACTCCGTTTTTAGTTTAGTTAATTCAGGGTTCCAGTACACTCTAGTTTTAACTTACCCTTTGCCCTTCAGAAAAGCTGGAGCAGCCCTAGCCAGCATTTTGTTCTGCTCTACTTCACTGTCCTTGGGAGGAGAGCTAGTTAATAAGATGGGAAAGCCAAGAAGAGCTTAAACACAGCAACGGATTTGAGAATCGAAACTGGCAACAGAAACACCTAAGTCTACCTCCAATCTATTCAGAAAGAGTTCTTATTATTTTGAAATGCACAGGATGTTTTCAAATCTCCACAGAGTTCAGGGAGGAATAAAAACCTGGCCTGAGAACCACAGTTATAATTAAACAAGCTAATTTAATTCTGGATTTGATTCCTGCTATTTGTTTAATGAGCAAGCTTCCATGGTGCATAAGTCTAGACATCATGAAAATTCTTTCAGCATTCATTACAGGGTAGCATGTAAACAGTCCAGTAGGTCACCAAGTCCTATCAGTTCTTAGATGCCACCTATGGAGTTTATTTCCCAGCCTTCCCTACATTCTCCAGTTGTGTTGAGTAAAGACTTGAAAATCACCTGCAGATGGCTGCCACATTGGAAGTGTTTTTTACTCTACGTGTAAGTCACCTGAACTTGGCTGTGATGCAATAAAGAAAGCTTTCAGAGAAGCAGAGAAATACATTTTGGGAGCCTTATAATTATAATCATATTTTTATGTCAATATTAATCATAACTAGTGAATAGAGTTCTATCACTAAAACAGTTCTTAACATTTTAGATTCATTATGAGGAATACTAATTTGAGTTACTAATTTAAATGACAGTTTTAAGGTTTAAATATGTTTTTTATTAAAATACAAGTAGAAATATAAGTGGTGACTAATTATGTGTGGCCAAGTCTAAATTACCCAGGACCTACTGTGATGAGTAGGCAGGCTTTACTAGGAGGTATGACATCAGTTCTTAATATTACATTTGAATTGGTCATGTGTTGTTTTTTTTAGATTTGCTCCTTTGAAGGTTAAGAATTTGCCCTACACATTGATGTACTTAAAGTTACCCCGCTCCTTTATAAAACATACAAAAATGCAACATTCACCTTGAATACTAAGTATTTAACTGTTGAGATCTAAATAATGATATTTTGCCACATTATCCAGAAAGTTTGAGTCGTATTTATATCTACCTATATCTGTATATCTTGGTAAGCTTATAAAATAGTTAAAATCTTGTAAATATTTTAACTAAAATTTTAAGTTTGTACTATGAGGTAGTACCACTCTTGAAGGCTGAAATACTAAAAGAATTTTATGAATGAATATCACATTAGAACTGTGCATGTTATAGCTAGAATTCTGGTTTTGTAATATACTAAGGAGTCCTTAAATAGTGAAGTTGCTGAAAAATTTATATCAGATTTTATTTACAAATAAAATGTCTAGGATAGAATAGGCAATAACATTTGTTGAAGGTATGACATTTTCATCCAGCCCTTTACGAAGACATCTACTACAGAAACAATCAACTGTACATAAAATTGACTTTAAAAATAGATTAGAGTGTGGGGTAATGCAAGGCTTCGATGCATGTATACATTATGGAATGACTAAATCAAGTTAATGAACGTATCCATCATCTCACATACTTATTTTTTTGTGGTGATATTTAAAGTCTATTCTTCCAGCAGTTTTGAAACATACAGTGCATTATTATTAACTGTAGTCAACATGCCCAGCAGTAGAGTACCACCACTTTAGAACAATAAATTAGATTAATGTTCTAGGAGAACTTAATTTCCTGATAGGTTAAATTATTTTCAGTATATTGATCTTTATCTTCTAAGACTATGAAACTGGGCCATCAGGGCCAATAACTACCTTCCCCCTTTAATGTTGCTGTTTTCTGAGATGTTCTGTTAAACCAGCACTTCAAACTCAGTCTACTGTCACCAATCTGCATTGTCTTCCTGCGGTTCAAGGTCCTCACCAGCTACTTTTTCTAACCTTAATGTAAGGTAGCCGTAGCTATCGCACAATTGATTTTTAGATGCCTGGGAAACCATTCAAAATACTTTCTGAAATGTATGAATGATTCTTCCTTCTAAACTAAATGACTTCCCTTCCTTGTTGTACTTGTTTTATCTTTGAGTCCCAGGAAATTGTCTTTGAACCAAAATCCTGATAATTTCACAGGTACATATGCAGGTGCTGAATATGAAAGATGAACAGAAAGAAGCGAGGTGGCACATGAGTGTAATCCCAGCATCCTGCAAAACCGAGGTAGGAAAATTGCAAGTTTGAGCCCAGCCTGGATAATTTAGCAACTTGAGATCCTGTCTCAAAGTGAAAAATGTACAGGCTGGACGTGTAGCTCAGGGCAAAGGCCCTGAGTTCAGTCTGCAGGACGGGGGTGGGGATGGCAGAGCAAGAGAGAAAAGAAACAAAAAATCAGTGCGATAGTATGTTTGCTACCCAGTATTCTAGCCATGGTTTTGAGAGTAAGTGTAAGGGTCACTAAAGAGATTTCTACCACTGTGACTCCACAAGCCCGGAGGGGCTGGCTGCTGTCAGTGTCACATAGCAACAGGAGTCAAGAAGGGCGCCGTTGGCTAGATTTCCTTGCAGGCCTCTATTTTTCATTCCCTTCAATTCGTTGGACTCTCCTCTTTCTTGTCCTCCATTTACACTTTTCCCTCTTCTCCTCTTTTCCTTCCTTCCTTTTTTTCCTTCCCTCCTCCCTCACATGGCTGAGTAAATATTCTATGTATACACATCGCTTATCTTCCTGTTCTTTTCTTTGCATTGACATTTGCCAGTATTGGTTTCATGGAATCATTTAAATACTCTTATTTTCTTTCTCTTTACACACAAATTATTGGGAAAATCAGCTCTTGGAAAATATGAAGTTATATTACACATATTTATGAGTTTGTGGAAATAAATTATGTTGCTTTGCTACAGCTCTTGATTTATAGTGCCAGGAATATTTCTGACTTTTCACACTCACTCTTAACATACTCTCTATATTTCCTTGCACTAACTTCAAAATCTTCTCATCATTTGCTCCTGGATAGCCAAAAACCTCTGATAGTGGTAGCCAGGTGCATGACAAAAGCAAAATAGCCACTGTGAAAATGACATGGTGTCCAGGATCCCCTGACATTAGAACAGAGGTTTGGCTAGAAGGCAGGTTTCACTTTAAACATGGGTCTGTTAAAGTCTTTTCCTATAATGTCCCTTCCACTAGAATCCCTTCTGCAGCTCCAAAAGATTTTGGAGAAGGAAAGCAAAGTGACCATCTTTTTCTCCTGTATTGTGGTGAAGTTTATTATGATGTCGGCAAAGCAAAGTATTCTTACACCATTACATAGAATAACTTGGATTTTCAAACCTTCATTTTGTAGCTTGGGAGTTTGCATGGAGACGTGAAGTGATATTTCAGGGGGCACAGGGGCCACGGAAAATAGAACTTACTTCCTTGAGAGTCTTCAGCCTGTCAGCATGTCAGCATCACCACCACCATTCATGCGACCTCAGCTAGAGCTCAAAACACACTTCTTTTTCTGTATTCCCTGCACTCAAATCCAAACACACTCTTCCCTTTAATTTCTGAAATTGGAGACTGCTTAGAACTCCCCTTCATGCGGTGAATGTATCTTTCCAAGCATCTCAAATTGTATTTCTACATTTCTCACTGTTTTTCATCAAGGCCTTGCCAAGATATAAATATATCTCCCTGCAAACATATTACCATTGCTGGATGCCCTGGAGATAGAACAGTAAATGTTGAAGTTTGTGTGTTGTGCCAAAATCCCAAAGGCGGGGACAATTCCTTTAGACAATTTTTTCCAAAAAATTTCTCTATTTCTTCACCCATTCCTTAAAAAAAACCCTCTGGAAAAGAACATATTTAATTATAAGCTTCTTCCAAATTTTTATGCATTCACATATATAATGATACAATGAGTTCTGAGAAGACAGAGCAACTTCAAAATGTCTCATATTTATTTTTGAAAAACTCTTTTGTTTTGAAGAATGACAACTGATTCCAGAATTTTTACTTTAGTTGAAACATTTTGGGGGTGTACACTCTAAATGTTACAGAATTACATGCAAATATTATCTGGATCTTTGCTTAAATCTGAAATGTGTTTTTCAAAAAACCACTTCTGTTTCTGTTGGGTCATTATATTGACCATGGTCAAAGATTTTTTCTTTTATTGAGCAAATATAAAAGACCTTGATTCATCTTAGGAAATAAGAATATTATGTAAACAAATTATGTCATGTGGAACAGTTCATATCACAGTGATGAAAAGGAAAGCAATATTTCAACCATGGCAAATTAAGACAGATACTTTCATTTCTATTAATTGTTAAATAATTGACTAACTTGTGTGGTACATGGACTTGTGAAGAATAACTTGTAAAGTTGGCTCTCACCTTAAGTAATTTTCAATTGTGAATTAAAATTCTGCATCCTACTGTAATTTACCTTGTCTAGTAATAAGACCATCAAGCTAATTTAAGTACAATAAAAGAATCCATGAACCAGTCTTGTGAAAGGATAATTTCCTGAAACATTTTCTCTTTCCTTGTCTAGTGTTCAATAGCTTAGATCTGAAATATAAAATATCTGCTATATGTAAATCAGCCAACACACATTAAACATAGAGTAGTGTCTCATATGGAAATTAGCTGCCCATTAATTAAGACTAGTGCAAAGGCTGGACCAGTCTGAACAGGTGCTATAGAAGAAAGGAGAACTCTCAGGTCATATTAGACTCATCACACCTACTATATTGTTCCCCAGTATTATCAAGCCACACCAATTGTACTTTTGCCAAGAGAGCCTGTAGAAAACTCTGGTAGGTACTGGATATGTGCCAAAGCAGAATAAAGCATTTTAGCAAAAGAAAGGCTGCTATGGGTTTTAATTATAGGTCACTAACATGTTAATATAGGAAATTGTTAGAATTGGGCATGAAGACTAGATTAATTCAAATTTGAAAAAAAATGTGACATAAAAATGAAGCTATGCAACTATATGAAATAAAAAAAATTATCCATAGGGATGATTTTCAAAAACTTCATGTAATTTTGCACAGCATGCCAGATAGTGTGAAAAGACTGATGGAATCTTTATAATGGTGCCAGATGTTGATTTGGGATGTTTGCTCTAATGTAGCAGAATTACACTCAAATATTACTTGGATATTTGCTTAAATCTGAAATGTATTTTTTAAAACACCACTTCTGCTTCTTTTAGGTCATTCTGATAAATGTTTCTGATATGTGTATGTATTTTTATGACTGAAATTGGATGGCTTTAATCTTAGATAAAAAATCAGCCATGGAGAAAACTTTGGAAGCAAAAGGTAAAGTCAGTGTCTTAATTTTATCTCTAGTCACTTTTGATAATCAAATCACAAATATTTAAAATTTAGTTTGAACATTTAAAGCCAGATTTGAAGTCTGAGTTGCTAAGTAAAGAATCTTTAAGTAAAAATGTTGGAAAAAACTAAAAGAGACACAATGAATTAGCCTTTCCTTAATTGAAGACTTGTCAGTCAGCCAAATGACGAACAAGTTAACCAACAAAGACAACTCACAACTGCTGCTCCACTGGGAAGAATTAAGATGAGGCAGTGGTAGGGGTGAGTCCTTCCCATAAGTATCACGGAACCTAGAGCAGTGTCATTAGTAATACATTGCACTGTGACAAACCAGAAAAGAGCATATGTAGTAGAATATATTCAACATATTATGTAAATTATAAGCACTTTTCTAATATTTGATAGAGCAATTGGATCTGCTAGGTGTTATGTATAATAGCAGCATGATTACTTTTGTGAGTGGTTACTACTTCAGAATTTGCAACAATGAACACACTGATGAAAGGTTTACGCAGTGCTTCTAAAATTGGAGGCAAAGGAAGTACCTGTTCAAACCTTCCATGTCCTTACTAGGGCAAGTGAAGAGGATGGGCCATAATGAACGAAGCTCATGTGACAGAGGAAAGGACTACTTAAGCCTTTCCTATAAACTAGGCAAGGATTTGGGGAAGATAAGTGAGAGTTTTACAAAGGAAGCCTGATGCCAACAGAGACAGTAGACCCTCAGAAGTATAAAGCTGTGGACCCGGAAGAGGAAAAAGGGTCTTTTGAGGGCATTGGTGGTCAGTCCTTGCAAAAATATTTCCTATAAGCCTATGCCATCTTTTATAAGCGTAGGTAATATCGCTGACATGCCATACTTAGTTTTCGGAGTTCTTTTTCTAGAGACAATAGATTTTGATTGATCCAAACATTCTTTCCTATAAACTTACAACAAACAATCTAGGTTTAGGGATATGGTTTATGGACAAGAAAATGAATGAAGTTAATTGGTCTGTGGATTATGTCTTCTGACCTGCATCTTACCTGACCGCTAACCAGCACTGAGCATACACATATGAATGCATACGCACCTGCACCACCCTCCCACTGGCAAGGACATACACAGAGAGACAAGAAGACTTCAAAAGCCTAAGGAAGAGTGCCTTTGAGAATTCCTTCTTTGGGAAGGGATTCTCAGGTTGGAAAAGTGAAGCAAGTACATAGCTGGAAAAGACTATAAGGGGATATAACAGATGGTGGTAGCAACCAGAGGAACACACTCCTAAATCTCTGTGAGGAGGTAGATACCAGGATGTCAAAAGACTTTAAAGAGACACCCTAATGCCTTTTGAAGATCGGGGTAATAGGCTTGTAAAGGACTCTAAGGGAGTAATACCAGGAGTCTGCAGTGAGGATTTCACAGTGCTGATTTTAGTTCTCCTCTCTCTGCTTTGACTTTCTAAGATCTCTGATTTCTGGGTCACCATACAGAAGACTGACACCATAAGCTAAATAAAATGTCTACTTGCTAAGTGTCTACTTTCTCATAATACTGACTGGAACTACTCTTGGCCTGTTTAGATTTTATCTGACTTTAAACGGGGTGGTGGGGATGAAGAGAGAGCTCTTGTTCATATTTCTTTAATTCAGTTCCAGTTTTAGAAAGAACAGGACCTTCTGCTTATTCCTTTGTCTGTCTTGATACATTGCCATCAACCCCAGAGTGTCAATGTGGTAATGCAAGGGTCAGTGGATCACCAGCAGTGTTACCAAGTGGTAGAAATTAAGCCCTGATAGGAAGAAACTGGTTTTGGAATTGAAATCAGATTGTCCTGTTTAGGGGCTGCAGAGAGTCCTGACCTAGTGACTGGACAGAAAAGTCTGAAGGCTTCTTTGTCCTCCAGTTATTCATTGCAATGAGGTCTGAGCCTCACTGAGTCTGCACCAAGGATCTTTCCAAGAGGTTCTTTAATTCAAGGGTCTTAAACAATCTAGGGTCTTGCAAAGTATATGAAATCAGAAACTTGTCCAAATGAGACCTGGCTCAGTACTCTTCACATATGTGCACCTCCTGTGTACTGGTGTGAAGTTATGAAATTATAAAACAACTGAGAAGGAGAGGAAAGATCCCAGAAAACCAGTCCAGGGTTGAAATTTTCAACAGAATCTCAACTAACCCCAAAGACCTCATTTCCAGTAAGACATACAAGAGGATTTTAATGCTAGAGTAGACCAACTAGCCATCTATCTATGGAGCTACTACTAAGATTAGTGGTTCAGGGTGACTACAATACTGACCGTGAGCTGTGGGCAAGCTGATTTACATACATCTTTATGAGCAAATGCTCTTCAGCCCCAGGGCTAGCTGCGCTTATCCCCTCAGGTAACCTGAGGGATGCAAACAAGGAGACCTCATTAAAATCTCCCATGAACAGAGCAAAGCCCACTCAGAGCAAAAGGACATTCAGTATATACAGCTTTATTGAACAGCACCCTCAAAACAGAACCCAGAGTGCAATATCTGTGGTAATAGGAAGAACTGCAAGCTTTAAACAACATGTCTGTGGTTCACAGAAAACATGTTAAAGGGCTGAGAATGGGAAAAATGGGAAATGATTCTATTTTGGGTACCATGCACCCTGGAGGAAGAAGAACAGCTCAGAGTATTAGAGGGATATTTTAGGGTAGAGGAAGTCATGTTATCCATCTAGACGCAGCCACCATAAGCACCGTCCGAGCTGAAATGATATAAAGCAACCTTCAGTAAGGATGGGGTCTACCTCTGCTTGGCATTTGCAGAATGCAGAGCTTCCCAGTAAAAGCACAACTTTAAATGTCACATCAGGTATCCCCTAGATAGATGTACAGGCCTCTAGAGTTTATGATTTTCTTTCAGGAAAGGTGGTTTCATTCTCTGGAGTTCTGAAGAGTAGTGCTAACAGGAAGTTGCTGAGGGCCTAAATCAGATTGTTTCCCTGTGGACATTCTTCAGTAGCATTGCATCATTTCCAGTGGGGTATGACTTAATTATGCGTTGGACACACCATGTACTGCCACATTCCCATTATTCTGCTTATGACAATCATGAGGAACATCTTCATCTCAGGTTCCTACTGATTGGCAAGTAGAGAAAAGCCAGGGAAAATGAGCAATGTGTTGAGTTTCACTGTCTTTAAATCTTCAGTAGAATGTGCCTTGAGATCTTACATTCTGATACTCTAATTTTCCTTACCATTGTTCCTCCTTTCCTGTAAACCTTCTCCATGTATTTATAAAACATTCTTTGGTGCTTGATTCATAATATTTGATCAAATGACCCAGAGCACCCCTTGATCCATGTATTTTGAATCTAACCATTGGAGAAGGATCTACTTCTCCTGTTCTATTTTCCCCAAAGGGGATCTGTGCAAAGGTGAGCCACATAGCCACCAGTTTTCAAATTCTTGCTATTGTCCATGAAATTATTTATATGGAAACTACATTTGTAAGTTCAGTCTTCAGCCTTTAGCCCCAGGAACTCCAAAATTCACTGAGAAGAGGATTCTTTTATATCAGACAAATTAAATAATAAGATATTTAAGGATCTGTACAATAATACCTCATTATGTCTTGAAAGTCCAATTGCATGGCTTCAACAGCCTGCTCTAGGTACATGACCATGACTTGTCCAGTGAGGCAGAATGCAGGTGTTTCAATGGCAAATGTGGAACACAACCCACATTCTTACTTTGGGGATATTGATTTCCAGATGTGACATTAACTCCCAAAGCCACTCCAGCCCTCCTTAAATGCATCCAAATGAGTGAAACTGAAAACTTGTGATGGACATTTATAATCTAGTTTCTAATAATACTCTTCTAGAACTGACTTACAATACAATGTTTTTCTTTCCATAGCGTCAAGACTCATTACTGAAGTAGGATTAGAACTCACCTCCTGGTAATAAAAGGACTTCCTGAGGAGGGAACAGAGTGGGAGAACAGGGTGTCATTCATGCTGGTTACAGGTCTGGGAGGCCTGCAATAAAGCACAGTGTAGAAAGTTAAAACCAAGAAAATCTACAGATAAAAAACTATCCACTATCTCTTAGGGAAAGGGGATGGAATATCAGAGTTGTTTCATATCTAGGATTAACATGAAAGTTTATGTAGGTGTTTTAAATTTACATTTCCTTGAGAAAAGTTTTCAACTAGCAGTAATTATGCTTCAGATAAACCTCATTGGCTACAGTTCTGCCACTGCATAAAGCTTACATTTCCTTGAGAATATAGAATCTCAGTTAAACACCAGATGTAGATCTCTGGACAACCTGAGAGTATTTATCTGTGAGCTTTTGAGCTTTAGTGTGTCACTGAGTCACGCTCTTCAATGGATCAAGGATTTCAAAGAAAGCTTACTTCTACACATTCTTGAGGGCAAAGCTCTGAAAATACGATCATCACAGTCTACATATGTCTTTTGGGAGAGAAGAGGATTCCTGAGCATCTGGAATTTTCCTTCTGCATAGGCCATGATGACGGCCTGCTCTTATATGTCTGGTTTAGAAACTCACAGGCTGCAAAACTGTATCATCATGTCTTACTTGCTCTTTGTTCTTAGTGAAGATACGATGAAACAATAGAAGGACCTGATGTTCCTGTCATTTAGCTGTTCCACATGGTAGGGTATATGGTGTGAGTTATTGCATAAATTTTACTTTCTTATATGGTGAGTGAAAAAAGATAGTGTTCAGTATTCCTCAGAATTGTCCATGGGCCTAACCACCAATTCCTCTGGTCTGTCTTCCCTGATCCTATAGTTGCTTCATTTGAAATTCCCTGTCATGAATTAGTTCAGATAGAGCCAAGATCTCCACCCTGACTCCGGTAGTTTTTAGTTTCATTTTAGGTTCAGTGTTAGATATTGAATAGTAAGATGTGATTTAGAGTTCAGGAAATGGAGGATGAGACAGGGAAAATGTTGCCTTCATTATAATTTTTCATTTCACAATATAGAATTTTGTGAAGGTAAGTCACTGGTTGCAGTAGCCTAAGAGATCATTTTGTGTTGGTTTGGTGAGAAGCCAAATTTGGTCTTTTTTTTTTTTTTTTAACTTGTGGAATCAGAGGTAATCTTGGATTTTACAATGAAGAGATTGTGGGTAAAATGGAAGCTCATTTCTGGCTGTGCTTCTGAAGTGGTCCTGATGCTCTGTGGGTTTTAAAATGCCAGCATTTTATGCACACATTTGTTGAAACTTTTTCCCAGTAGCTGGTGATAAACTGTTTTCTAACATTGTGAAAGGCATGCTATGTACTGTATGAGATCAAAATGGCTGATTAACCATTTCATCTATTCTAGATGCATGAAAACCGAAGTTCTGAAAACAACTTAGTGTTTGGCATGACTCGTCTAGGATGTGTCTCTGTACAAGTGAGCAACATGATAACTAGTTTAAAACTACTTCTGCATTGAACTGGACACTTGAAAGGAAAGATGCTAATTTATACAAATGTTATTGTAGGGTCAAGTAGACAGGAGGTGGCGGCATAGGGCATCAAGGGGCTAATGCGGCACTGCTGACCTGCAGACAGTTATAAAAATGACCACCAGCTTACTAGAAATTATCCTTTGTGAAAGCTTTGCAGGTGTAAAACAGTTCTCTAGGAGTGCACTTGCATTCACTGGAAAGTCTCCAAACCCCATGCTCACCCTAGCAGCAGCTCACCCCAGCATCTGGTTATCCCAGCCTCAAAGGCTAAGCCTGTGACTGGGTAAGAACTCCTGTACATATGGTCAGAGCAAGGACACAGGTTGAGAAGTTCACTCGAACTTCTCCCTGCCAGGTTGCCTGTCACACAGCGGCTTTGTCTCCGCCTTTGCCAGCTTATGAATGACCCTCTGCTTTGCATTACTTTTATTTCTGCCTTCATTGTTCTTTGAGGGCTTGAGTTTTCCATTTTCCACTTGGGAGAACTTCAGCTTGAGTCACCCTGACCCTACTCTTGCATTCCTTGCCAGGGTGAGGGCAAGAACCTGAGGAAAGGGGGTCATGCCATAAGAGAATCCTAGGTTTCCCAAATCCTGGCCACGACATTAAATTATCTATAATTGGGAGGTTAGACACATCAGGTTTTATAACAGTAAGTGAAATGAAACATCTTCACTGTAGCTTTGCAAAATGTTGGAAGGGAAATGAGCTTTTGTCTTTCGTCATTAAACAAAAACCTTTCCCATCTTGCTCTATCTCTAGGAAATGAGAAAATAAGTGAATGTGAAGTGCTGTTTAACTAGTTTGATAAATCTACTTTATTAAACTAGATCACTGGAAAGCTGAAATTGAGACTTCTTAGTAAGTGATTCAAATTTAACGTTTACCATAAAAATGTTGACCATGGGACCTAGGAAGGCTTGGCACCAAATGGTGACTTTCAGGGAAACTGATGCTCCTCTTCTCCATAACCAAATGGCAAGTTGCTTATCCAAAAGTAGTCACAGTGGAAACATGAAACATATTTATATGGATGAAAAAGAAGCAGCTCCATGAGGTGGAGTAAGTCAGAAGGGCCTCATGCAAAGCTTTCTTTCTGGGTCTTGGCAGAGGACGTTTTTATAAAATTGGCATTATAACCTGGGAGAGTTCAGCTCAAGATAGAATTAATTTTAAACTAGTCTCAGTTTGCTCACTTATTCTGTGGCTCATAACCACCTATAAGTCTGTATTAGTACACAGGGGACTATTGAACTACTTACCAAGTATCACTTTTGGCAGCGAAAAATTGAAGAGAATAGATACTGTTAATCATAGTAACATTTACAAGCAATAAATAGCTGAGAGCAAATGCCAAAATATCAAAATGTCACCACCTGCTTGTTTCTAGTTAAGGAAAAAATTCATGACCAGCAGCACCTTTTTAGGATATGGGAATTAAATGCCATGGCTACAGTAAAGGAGTGGTATTTTTGGTATCACATGGTTCATTTCCATATGCATGTATGTATATATATGTGTGTCAGACAACAGAACTACAGCCTGTTAAAGTTCTATGGATTCAGTCTCTTTACTATATGTAAGACTTCCTGTACAGTGTTGTTTTAGTGACAGACTCTGCCATATCTTTGTCATTTTTCAACATTTAAATGTTGGAAGTAGAGATTGAAGTAATGAAAGTATTTTCTAATTTATTCTTTATGCATTGATCAAGCACAGGACATATATTTTTGTCTCAATTTATACCTATATGAGTTATAGTGATTTTTTAATGTTTAAGATTGGAGTAGCTATATGAGAGAAATAGTATCAGTTTTTAACAGAGTCACAGACTCAGAAAGATGTGTTCATTTAAGAACACTGTATAATGCTCAGCATCAAATTCCATATACATGGGCTTTATAACAGTAAATGTATTTCAGCATTGCATAGGACATATAATTATTCTTTGTATAGACAGTTGCATCATGTGATTTTTTCCAAATAGTATCTTTGAAGAATTTGCACTAATTTACACAAAGACCACACTTTTCATAGTAATGAAAATAATGCTTTGAGTCTGTGCTGTAATTCTCAATAGCCCAAACTACAAGTCACCCAGAAGTTGACAGAATATTCCCATCAATATTGCTTAAGCTCCTACCCCACGCACTATCCCTGTCTTGCCTTTGGGTGTGAGCTTATCCATGTGTGTATGATATACATTAGGATATTTTTGAAAACCTGCATGAACATGTGTTCAAAGAGTGATGAAGATACTACTTGTACCATAATTAACAAGTTGATTGATATATTATTTGGAAAAGTGCAAGAGAACATACTTCAGGATGGCCTTTGTTAGAAACTTAAAATATAAAATTTCATATTACATACTTTTGTGCTATGATACTATTTCTTCTACTTTAGACTTGTATGTGTAAGCCATATATTGTATTAAGGGGAATAGGGCTGGGAGTATTGGTGTGTTTTATTTCTTCAAGTGTTCATCTTATTTCTATTGTGCCACATTCTATAAATTGATGGAATGACTTATAATAAAAGGACATGCTATGGAATGCCATTTATTTTTGTCAAATGTATCAAAATTACATGTACATACATTTGGAAGAAGTCTGAATACCTTTTAACTCCAAATATTAAAGATTAAGATTAAAGTATATGCTATTTAAACATTTAAAGTCTTTATGTGTTTATGATAATTTGGAATAGCTAAATCAGCAGCATAGTTTAAAACCGAAGTCTTAGAATATCTCCCACAAGACCTGCGTAACTATTTAATACAATAGCATTTGGCCAAAAAATATGTATAGGGAAATTTCTGCATAGCTAAAAATAGAAACAATCCTGTTATAATGTAGATTGGACATTCTGTATCCAGAATTTCTTGTATGTTACTTTAACAATTTCATATTTCACACTTTTGTATTTACCCTGTAAAAATATTTATCCATGAGTATAGACCTGCATTTTGATTAAAAACCTGTTTTGGTAATCTGATTAAATATATACAGATTTTCTCAGAAAAAAGCATGTTTTGTACAGAATAATAGAATTGTGAATTTCTTGCTGAACCCCAAATATATGACCAGTTGTGGGGTCTGGAGTTGTAGCTCAGTGATAGGGCACATGCTCAGCCTGCACAAGTCCTTGGGTTCAGACCCCAGCTCCTCCAATAAAACCAAATTAAAGCAAAACAATTCTCTTAAACAACCTATTGTATTGATATTGTCCCCCAGACAATTCAGTGAATAATACATTGGTCATTTGCCTCTATAAATTAGAATTTTAAAAATTATACTGAGCCAAATCACACACACACACACACACACACACACACACACACAAACACACACACCCTCCTGAATCTTGAGCATGTACTGTAGCCAAAGCCCTGGCCTAGGTATGTGAAGTGTGATGTCTTGTGAAAGTGATTAATTCACCAGGTCTCATTGCTTTCTCCTGCGTGTGTTAGCACCAGCCTGATCCCATCTGCACTCTGTCTTCAGCATGTCCAGGTACTGACCCTCTTCGGGGCTGGTAGAAGTGACCTGGACAAAACACACAGAACCCTGGCTTGCTCTCACTTTGCTGTGTTCCTTCACTAACAACTTGATGATGGTCTGTAGTGGGCCATGGGAAGGGACATTGAGACTGTAGTATGAACAACTCCAATGAAGGAGATTTTTGGAGTGTCTGGTCCCTTGGGATTCTCCCCAGATTTATTTACTCCTGGTTTATTTTTAGGAGAGATAATTTCCAAAATACATAAACAACATTCTAGAGAACTGGTTTACATCTGTTTTCTGAACATCATGCTGACTGAGAAACAGGAGCCTTCATTCTGTGTGTGTTGCTGGGGTCAGTGATTCTTCAATGATCACTCAGGAGCAAATGGCACAATGCCCTATGGTCTTTACCTGCAGCTCTTAGTCATGATGCAGTACAAATGATTTGATGGTATTTTGCTTAGGCCCATCAGAAAAAAGGGTTACTGCTTTCATAAGTGGTTCCAGTCCTAACACTGGGAGGCACATCAGATTACCTGTTAATGTCAGTCTGCAAACATAGGCCTTTCAGTACAGTTGGTTCCACTGACCTGTGGGAAACAAAGGTGGTCCACAGGAGGAGGAACCATGTATTTTGGAGACTTCTGGAAGAACCCTGTGACTACATCATTCCTAACTTTATAGAAACAGGTAATGTGATTCTTTTTTCTTCTGAGATCATTTTCACATCAATGGAGTAGCACTTTCTTTCCTCTAAACTCCCTGTTATCTTGGTTGCTCAGGTTTGAGTTTGGGAAAATTAGTTTTTGTTCTAATGAATTTTCCCACCTGTTACTATGTTCAACCTTCTCGTGGCTAGACCATAGATTTTTCTGAGCTTATGTACCTTGTAATAAACCAAAACCAAAATAAAAAACAAAACAAAGGAATTTCTAGGTTTGCTGGCATTCAATTTGGGATTTAAAGCACATATGAGGTGAAGGTTAAAATATGCCTAAATTTTTGAAAACTGAGATCATTTCATGGATTGTTAACTTCCAGGTGTACAAACTCCACTAACAGCCATATTTTATAGCACAACATCCGTGATATTTTCCACCTCTTGGTAAATTATGTTAGCATTGAGCACACGTATGGCCAGGCAAAGGTATCATACAGGTCAACAAGAAAATGTATAATAGCATTATTTTGATTATTTTTTAAAGGAAAATTTAAAACTCAGTGTTTGATATCTGATATAAAACAGGCTTTGTATGGCTCCATACATGTATCCATGAAGGAAGAAGCCCCTTCCCGGTGGACACGGGGAGACACTTACACGATGTGGGCCAAGTTGAGTGGCTTTTCAGGCTGATCAGGGAACATGGGGTGCAAAGGTTCCCTGCTGGATGCGCAACTCAGAGATTTGCTTAAAGCATTGGTTAGCTTCTTAGCAGGTGATTTCTGGGAAAAGAGAAGGGTAGAAATAATAACAACTGACTTTGATGTAACAATTTATCAGATAATTTGCTTTTCAAAATAACCATCATCAAAGAATTCATTCACTCAGGAAGTGCTTCTTCAATTATGTACTCTGGGTCAAGAAGTTTGCTGGAAGCTGGGAATAGGGTACTGGAACAAGCCACCAGGGTACCTACTTCCTGCTGCTCAGAGGCAGCAAATGCTTCAGTAAATAGAAGCAGTCATTGTACTTGGGACACCCGAGGGGGCACTTAATAAGCCATCAGGAGCTCTGACAAAAGCTCAGGGACTAGGCAGGTTACCAAGGTCCTTATATGGCATGTCAAGGACCATGTCTTAATCTTGTAGCAAAGGGAGACAATGAAGACTTTAAATCAGCGGAATTACAGGGTGAGATCTGACTCTAGAAGGATTGCTCCCACCTAAGAAGAAAAGATATCTTAGGAAAGAAAGGAAGGAGATGAGCAGAAAGTTTTTGCAGGAAATTAAGTGAAAGATGCTTCTGCCTGGGTCAACATGTCCAATTGGAAGTAAAACAGAAACTTCAATCGGTGTCTTTCAAATTTAAAATTAATGTTTTTTCCAGAACATCATGCTACCTCTTTTTTATTTGCACTGGTGACATGTTTATCTTAATATGATACCATCCAAATTATAGAAATATAATAAATGTTTATAACATTAAATATTATATTTAGATAAGAAATCTCTAACAAAATTTTCCCTTTCCTTAAGGAGCCATTTATAGTTTTGTCTTTTTCTCTTCCACCTTTTCCACTTTTTCTGTTTCATAATTAATAATGCTATAATGAAGTGATTGTTATCTTCATTTTAATTAAAAACTGAGTAACAGGATCATTGTTCATAAAAATCCACATTCAAAGCAGCACACTTAAGCCATTTAATTCTTAGAACACTTAAAGCATCAGGCCCACTATCCTCTTGAAGTGTCAGATCTAACTTTGTAAGAATAGTGTCCTATTGCACAAATTTGGAGTTCTCAGTCCCCAAGAAAGAGGCTTCCTATGTGGCTTTAGCATTTACATAAAAAAACTTAAAATGATTAGTCTTCAAACATCAGTCCTGCTGAATCCAGGATAGCAGTTTGAAAACTGGTAATAGCTTGACAGCAATAAAAAAATAGAAAATGTTTGCTCCCATCTTTGTACTGAATTGTAGGTCATAATTCATGTTCTTACAACTATCTGTAGCACATGATACCACACACTGTGAGGGTGGCATTGACCCAGCACAAAGTACTCAGGATACTCTGCTTTGGTAAAGAACTGTTATTTCATGTTGAAATCCAACAAGTGATGAATTATTAATATAGTTACAGGATATTATAATTTCCTATTATAGTTCCCTGTATGATAGTTGCTCATTATACTTTGCCCATAATGATTGCTAGAATGTTTTGGTTTAAGATGCATAGTCTGAAGACCTCCTTTATTTTTTAAGAAACAAAGAGTAATTTACTCTTTTATCAAAGACTACAGCTTGAATGGAATTAAATAGAATATTTAAAGAATGGAATAAATATTGATTTTAAATTTAGAAAAACTAAAAAAATTATATTTTCCTGTGATAGAACTATTTCAAGATGCACTGGCAAGGTTGATGGTCTACCCCACAAAAAACAATCCATTCTTAGACCAACACTTGATTACTGCATGAGAGTAATATTGCCGGAGCTGATCTTGGATTTTAACTAAGAGGTTAGAAAACTGCAAACCATTCATACAAGAAGCCCTGTGATAAAGTCCAATTCCTTCCATAATCCTAGTGCCATGTGCTCCTGAAAGTACATCTATCACACAGACACTCGCACGTCATCTTTACCAAGTTGGTCAATCACATAATTCATGCAAAGAGGATTTGCTAACATAACCACAGCCTCTCCACCCCACCTTCACACACCCTCACAGATGTAGGAAAAAATGACTATGGTTTTCAGCAATTTCCACAAAACAAAACAAAACTTGGAGAAATCTTTAACTTACTGTGAAAATAAGACTATGCTCCAGAAAATGCTTGCTGTTCAATTGTTATTTCAGTCAGCACTGAATTGTCTATATTCAAGGAGTAATATAGTTTGAGGCTTCCTGTATTTTAAATCTCAGGAAGGTACAGTGGGTTCAGATGGAACAAGTAAGAGATTCCAGTAAAACAAGGATGGCAGGGAAGGGACAAAGACTGTTAGTGTTGGAGGAGAAGTTAAGTCTGCTCCTTAATTCTATAAGCATCTGTGACAGTCCATTTCATTCTGGGCCACACTCCAACTGCAAGTATTGCCCAGACCTTGCCTTACCCATGACGTATACTCTTTCATTTGGTGCTGGTTGCTATGGGAGCCACCAGCATGCCCCCTCCAGAAGCAGTCCTGACAGAGCTGGTAATTGTGACACTGCTGGCATCGGTAGCGAAATCCCATCATACTCTCGCTGTGGCAGTAGGAACACTCAACTGGATGGAAGACTAAGGGGGAAGTAAGAAAAACAGCAGCAGAACTGTATGAACCAGAGTAAGGAAAAACCCCACTTCAATGAAACTGCATTTTCTTCTGTGTACCATGACTGCAGACAACAGTCAAGTTTGGCTCAGAGAAGCATTAAGTTTATTGCTGGAATCTCACTACCCTTTTCACGCATGCATGTGGGGCTGGAGGAAGTGGGATGGACAACAGGTGTCCTAACAATGACACATATCTCTGTAATGCCATTTGCTATTTTTTCTCCCATCTCTTACAGAATATAAATTACCCAAATGACTTTGCCTTTCCCCAAAACTGCTCAGTCTCCCGGTGACCAGCACAGCTCACTGACATCTCAGAAGCACATGGGTGAACACAGTTAACTGTTCCGGGGCAGAGAGTAAATATGAAATGATTGGAAAATGACAGAAGATAAACAAAAGGACATGGGGAGACAAGTAGAAAAACTGGGTGAGACAATTGAGTTACTTTAAAAATAATGATTGATTTAATCAGTGATACTGTCTTCAGCTGATAATTTTTCTTTTCTGAGGCAGGTGGATAGGGCCCAAGAGTTGTGTAAAGTATCTGAGCATAATCCTTATTCTGTTCAATAAGTACATTTTGGGCAGGAAATTAGAGTTATAAAGCAGGCAAGGTAAAAATATATGAAATTTGAAGCTCATAACTGATCAACTTCAAGTAATTCTCTACATGGTCTAACTAAAGATACTAAAACAACAGCAACAACAAGATAAAGTTACTCTCTGACTAAGCAGGGAAAGTAATGCAAATGAGAGTGAGGGTGAAAAGCAAAGCATGCAGAGACATAACCAGTTCTGGATACACAGTCTTCTAAATATACACTGTAAGCTTTCTTTCCTGGTACCTGGGGAAGACGGAGTGGGGCTTGAATCTAGAGTAACAATTCTTGGACAAGAGCCCAAGAAATCGATGTGCAGTACAAAGTACTAAGAGAGCGGGAATGAAATTCCAGTATTATGACTAAAAAATGGCTAGTCCTGGGAGTGCAAAAAAACAAAACAAAACAAAAACAAAACAAAAACACAAAACCTCATCCAGCAACATAATATGGACCTTGATTGCTTTTTACTTTTACGTATAGGTAAGATGCATTAAAAAGTCTATGATTGTTATTAATTGCAAAAAATGTAGTAAGTTCACTCTGTAAATTTTATCTATAAGCAACACAGAATAAATTCATAGATTTTAACTGAAAGAGATTATAAAGGCAGTTGCTAAAAATTTTGAATGAAAATTTAAAATGAAGCCAACTTTAGCTCCAAAGTATGTAAAAGAAATACTTAGACATTCAGATTCCAGTAAAATACATGGGATAAATTATGTTCTGTGCAACTAAAGAAATTTCTGAGTCCAATTAATCAATAAATAAAGAACAAGTAAATATTAGAGGCACTGAATTATTCTGTGATTAAAATTCTTTACCTCTTGTCTTAAATTGTATTACATATTTAAATCTAGATATGTCAATAGTAAATACTTTTATCCTAGGAATATTTGTTTAAAAAACAATATAAAATCTCATCTTTAACATAAGTACAACTCTTGAAAGCTTGTAACTTGGATCATGTGACTAAAGATTAGCAAGGTGCTCTCTAATTTTTTTGCTATCCCTCCCACCTGTTCCTTACTGATTTTTATGGAAGAAATACTACGATGCATGTCGATATGAAAAATTCAGATTTGAACTAAATACCTGAAAGTGTCACATTCTTATTGAGGTTCTTCTGTTACACACACCTGATTTATAACTCAGAGCTACACAAGGAGATTTTAGAAGAGCCGTGGTCTTACAAGGCTTTATTGGTGAGAGAGATGGGTTAGTTCTACCCAAAACAAAACTAAGAACTACTAAATAGACACCCTTGAAGCACTATCATGTGATGAATGACTGAAAAGTTGATTTCTCTGTTTCAATAATACAATAAGCCATGTTTGCACAATAGTGACTACTCACCATTTTCAACATTTGCTAGTCGATGCAGGAGAGGCAGCCAGACCAGACACTGTGGGGGAGGATCAGACATGAGCGTGTCCAGGAAACCATTTAATGTGACTTTTTTCTGCATCAAAAAAAAAATCACAAAAGTTCAAGACAGAGAATAATCTTAACTTATCTGCTATGCAAATATCACTGGAGGCCGAACAAACAACCGTGCAATTAACTTCTAATAGATGAAGAAATGGAACTTTCCAAATTTCTTATTAATGTAGTTCAGAACTGAAAGCACTGATTGTTTTCTATACCTATATCTAGACAAGACAAAATTATTTTCACTGAGACTGAGCAATAGCATAACCAGGGGTAGGACAATTCTGACAGCATTACTTTTATAGATTGGGTAAGAAGGAGAATTAAAACTCTCCATAGAATTTATCAACAACTTTCCTTTCAAGCTTCTCAACTGGCTGCAGTAATAAATATTTAGTGGTCAGTGTGAATTGCTGTGCTGTATTAAATTGTGAGAGAACACATAAATTCATTTTTAAATTTTATTTATTCATCTTTCCTCTCAGTTCAGTCTGCTTCTGTTTCCTCAGTGTGGCCCTTTCTGATATAGAAAAAAATGCATTATATCAAATTTCCTTAAAAAGTGACAAAAATAATGTTATGTTAATATATGTTCTGTAATATTAAGAACAATAATTACATATTTATATGCAGAAATAGCTATTGTATTTGACATTTCAAACTAGCATATTAAATGTATGAAACTTTAATATTTGAAAATAATAGATCAATCTAGAATATGTGCAATGTATTTTAAAGCCTGTAGCTTATTCTAAACATTATAATTCACTAAATAAGTACCCTTCAGTGATCTCTTATTATCAGAAGAAACTTATAATTTCAGTCTTTCTTCATAATACTACACAGTATAAGTTAAAGGTTGTCATCAATATTACTATTAAATATGCTATGTAAAATGTAGATAATGAGATAATATTTTTTAAAAGAGCAGAATTTATGTGCCAAAAAATATTGTCTTTCAAAACTATCATTTGAGATGACTTACACTTTTTCCAATGAAGTATTTCAGACGTTTTTTGCAATTTCACCCTTTAAACTGTTATTATAGAAATTATAAGACAAAAATAAATTGGTCTTAGTATTTTTTGATGTGTTACTTCTTTTTGTATTTCAGATGATCTTTTCCATCTTGATTATTCACTATATTGGCTACAAATCACTCTTGGATATTTCCAAAAATATCATTATGAAGAAATACACATGTAGAAATTTCTTTTTTTATTTTTTTGAGACAAGGGCTTGCTATGTAGTTTAGGCTGGTCCTGAACTCACTATGTAGCCTATATTGGCCTTGAACTCACAGCAATTCTCTTGCTTCAGCCTCCCAATTGCTGGGATTTCAGGGCTGTGCCACCACACTGGACAGAAATTTCATATCATTAAGGATATATGCATGATGATATAATGGGACATTCGAGAGGATATTTAAAAGGGAATTTCTAACATGGCAAGATTATTATATTCCTCTTTCAGTTAGTAAAAGCCAGGCCTAGAAAGACAACTACTGCATGTTCTCATGTAGAAGCTGAAATAGTTGATTTCAGAGAAGAAAAACATGAAAAAGTGGTCCTCAGAGGCAAGGAAAGGGAGGGAGGAAGTGGTAAGGGGAGGATTCATAATGGGTACCACACTATGTTCAGATGGGAAGAAGTAACAACTCCAAAGAGAAATTACTGAAAGAAGAGAATACAGTAGCTGGGGCAGAGGCTAGGAAGAACATGCAGGAGTATCTGTGTGGGCACATGGGGGCACAGGGAGGATTATGAAGGCTCCTGGGTGAGGTGACAAAGTAGCAAAGCTAGATTTATGAAACAAATTATGTCTCTTTGCTAATTGTACAGATATATGTATGAAGCTACCCAAACTCACAGTTCCTAGGGATGCCCGATGCAGTTCTGATCTCCCAGGCCTCCATGTGAACAGATTGGTATTTGTTAGCTGAACAACCAAGGCAATTTTCCAGGGGTTGCTATGAACCAATTTTTTTAGCAATTATTTTTTGTTTTATTTGCACTGATTTCATAGTTGTGGGATCCTTTTAGAGGGCACACCTAGCTAGTTTGCATTTTTTAAAAGATTGTAAACAACCTTGAGAAGATTGTAAAGAAACCTACTGCACTGTGCTGGAGAGTGGGCTTGTAGTGCCTTCCACATGACCAGAGGGGGTCAAAACTAAGCAGCTTGCCTTATGTTCAAACACATCATTCACAATCCTAAATACATCACATCTTGGCAGATTTAGTTGTGTTTGCCATGCTTTGGGGCCACTCGGGTCACATTGTGGTGACTCCTTTCTTCTCTCCTTTGTTGAACATTGCTAAAACTTGGTACTGGGTCAGATATGTGCCTCATGTGAGGCTGAGTGACAGCTCAGTCCTTTTGATAGTGCAGTGATAATAATGATGTTGAAGTTGTAAGGATGAAATTACATGACAAAAGTAAAGAAATTAGTATGGTCCTTGCCTCATGGTCAGTGAACACTAGCGACTATTATGATCCAGGTGTGTTGGGTTAGTGAACTGGCTCAAAGGCCATTTGTCAGAGGTTAGAGCTACACTCTAGAATATTGTGGGTTAGAACTGTCCGTGCATCTGTGGCTGAGAGAGCTCCAGAAGGAGAGCAGCAACTGCTTGCGAGATGTTTCCTTTAAAATGTTACCTGTTGGGAGAAACAGGATCTAGCTGACTGTTCTGTGTAACCAAATGAAGGACCTTCAAAAACTGCTGTGGGTAGTTTCAGCACTTCCCGGAGGAACTGGTCGTATCGTCCGTAAACCATCACACCGCTGGAGTCAGAAATCATTGAGAAAATATCTGATGAGAGGGAAAGGAGGAAGATATTTATTCATCAGATGAATATTCTCTCCTATCTGAGGTCAACATATCTGTTGTTAAGAACAAACACTGTGGCAGAATAAGTGCATTATTTTTATGAGAGAATACTATCAAGGCTAAATTTTATACTTAAATATTTCTGGCGTGGTGTTTTCTCTGGTGTCTTCTCATTGGTGATTCTGGCACACAAACATAAACTGGTCATTTGGGTCAAATTCACATATTTTGAGAGAACAGAAATGTCACACTTATTCTGAGGTCAATGATCTACCTATATGTAACTCAATAGGGGTAATTTTTATATGTGTGAGGTATTTGTTGACCTCATGTGAAGCACGCAATGAGGGGCAGCTGTGGGTCTGTCTGTTTAGCCATTGTCCATCTATATCATCTCCAAAACATTTAGGTTTTGTTTTAAAATGTGTGAAAAATGAAAGATACAGCAACTAAACATACTGTAGTCTTTCAATGGATTATGTTTTGAGGTTGTGAATTAACTAGTATTTTCTTAAATCCATCAATTGCAAAGGATTTATACCATGCTTCAAATAGTTCATTAATTATGAGAATACAGAAACTCTATCTGGGGTTAATACCCAAAATATACCCAAAACAACTGTATAACAAGAAAATAACCTGATTAAAAATGGGCAAAAGGTACACATAGATACTTCCCAAAAGAAGTCAGAAAAATGATAGGTAATGAAAAACACCTAATATCACTACTTATCAGAGAAGTGCAAATCAAAACCACAATTACATATTATCTCACTCCAGTAAGAATGACTGTTATCAAAAAGATTAGCAAGTGTTGGAGAGAATTTGAAGGAAGCAAATCCTCTTTCACTGTTGGTGGGAATATAAACTAATAGACTTTATGGAAAACACAGTGGGGGTAACACAAAGACTAAAAATAGAACTACCCTATGATCCAGCAATATCATTACTGGATATATATCTAAAGGAAATGAAATTAGTATGTTGAAGAGATACCTGCACTCCTGTGAATTGTAGTATTGTTTACAATAGCTAAGAAATGTAATCCATCTAAGTGTTTGCCAACGGATGAATGGAAAAAGAAAATATGATACATAGCCATCATGAGAGGTATATCCTGTCATTTGCAACAGCGTGAATGAACCTAGAGGATATTATGTTTAGTGGAATAAGCCAGGCACAGGAAACTAAACATAGCATCATCCTACTCCTATGAGAAAGGGAAAATTGTTGATCTCATAGAGCTTGAGAGCAGGATGGCAGCTACTGTAGGCTGGAGGGGGACGGTGGTGGCGCGAGGTGGAGGAGGTTGGGTAGCGTTGGTCAAATGATGAATAACTACAGTTAGAGAAGAGGAATACATTCAAGACATTTACTTATGGCATGGTGATTGTAGCTCATGACAGCACACTGTACTTTTGAAATCAGCAAAGAGAATGGATGAGTTTTCACCATGGATTACCCAAATAACTATGTGACATATTATTGAAACAGCAGAATAGATAATTTGGGGAATTATTTAAACTTCTTTGTACTTCCTATTTATCTATCTTCTATTTTGTTCCTTATTTATGTATGTGTGTTTGTGTGTGTGTTTATGTGTGTGTATATATATAGTTTCTAACATAAGAGAATATATATATTATACTTATGCTATATATATTATATATCTTATACTGTCTCATATAAGAGAATATATAATTTCTCATATAAGAGAAACCATGCTATACTTGTTTGTGTGTTTATTGAAAAAAATTTTGTCCTTGTATTTATTTCTTCTTTGCAAGATAGAATCTTTTTTTTTTTGTCTATGACCTGTACTCTGGGTAACATTTTGACCAATCTTTTAAGATAACATATATTATTTTAATCATTCCCATTGTCTAGTTATTTTGTTATGAAATTTTGTTTTACTTTTAATAGAAGTAAGAGTGCTTGTATATTTTCTTAATATGTACTAGTATTACATTATGAAAAAATGTAAATAAGAAAAAGAAAAAACTATGTGAAGCTGTGCATATGTTAATTAGATAAATTTGACCATTTTGTGATATATTTATATATGAAAACATGTTGCACACTATAAATACATAAAATGTCAGTTTAAAAAAGAAATTCTATCTGAACAGAATCATTAACGTTATTCTCATCCACTTGCAAAATGTTACTTTCTTAGGGAATTCTATCTCACATTCTATTATAACTAGTCAAAAATCAAAAAGTGAAGCTGCCAATAGCAAAAACTGTTGTGTAATTCCAAAAACAGAAGCTGAAGACTTCCAAGTGAAAGGGAGAAAAGCCAACTTAGGAAAAGTAAAGTGACTTTCTGAAGAGAGTGGCCGCCTTGTAGTTTGGAGGCAGGTCATCCCGGGGTCGTCTAGATTGTCTTCTGGGCTATCATCTTCCAGATCAGGGTATGCTTTGTAAAGTGGCCTGGGAGGCTTTTCAGTCACCTAATAGCTTTTCAATCGTCCACTGAAGAATTTAGACATCTCTGACTAGAGCAAAAGGAGAAGGAGCAGCAATAGTGACCTTCCACGCACTTGAAACTAGTGCTGACATCGTGTATGCTGATGAAGATCTGTTCAGAAACAGACAGCTTGGGCTAGACTGCTGTGACGGATGGGCAATGGCTATTAATGGCCACTCAGGTTTTGAAAAAGAAATGAAGGGACTCTGAAGCACTGAACAAAATGATGTGTCTGTAGCTTAGTTTGGGCTTTAGGTAATATGATGATGATGATGATATGCTGTTAAAATATATATCTATATCCTCATTTTATATATATGAATGGCTGTTTCAAGGATTAACTTATTTAATGGAAGTACTTCGTACTTGTAAAGCACTTAGAATGACACTTTGCCCATAAGATGCCATATTAATTACACAATGCATTATCCTGTCATAAATTTCAGATATTTAGGCTTTGCCTCCCCAGTGGGATTGCCTATGAAAGGTCAAAGTCAAATTCTAAACCACTTTTGTATTTCCTATAGCACCATGCAAGTATGGATATTTTAGAAGAATTTATACTGATTCTTTAATTAAAAGCAAATTAGCAGGACTAAATGTGTGCAACTGTAGTGAGTATATTGCAAAGTTAGGATATACTTCTTGCACTCTGGGCATTAGAGCGGCAGACAAGTGCTGGCTGGGTGCCTGCTAGGACATCGCAGACTTTATGTCACGGTGTGAACACTGGAATAAGGGTGGGTTGGGTGGAGCAGAAATTCTCAGAGAAGCCTTCCAGAGGCAGAAGTGAGGCAGGGCCATGTGTAAAGACCACTGATGGGCTAGGCGGGCATAGGTGAGGGGAGTGGGTGCAGGGAAGCAGGGCCAGGACAGCAGTACAGGTAGGGGAGGAAGAGCAAGCACAGTGTACTCCAGGATCTGCAATCAATGCCCCCCTGGGCGGCAGGAGCTGGGGTGTATTCAAGGCACGGCGGGAGGTGAGGATGATGCAGGAAGGGCTTTGCAAGCTCTGCTAAGAGTGTTTGGACTGTGTCTGGAGGATGCCGAAGTAGTTCCTAGAGAACCTAAAGTAGGCCAGGGAGTTAGAAAAACTACTCTGGAGGTGGCCTTGGAGGAAGCCCCAGCAGTTCAGCGCTAGAGATTCAATGAATACAGACGTTTGCCATAATGTTAGTCTTTGGAGCAAGAGGTAACAAATTCTCCTTAACAGACGTAGAACAGTCTGTGATGTGGCAATTTTACAGCAGTGGACTTAGAATTCCTTATGACCCCTAGGACTGTTAAAAGGCTCCCAGGAAGAAGTATAAACACCCGTCCTCTCCTATGCTGGGTCAGGGACAGTCTTTGGAATGACACACCAACATTGCAAAGCAGTTGATGGTGGCCCTGAGTATTAGAAATTGTGAGGCAACTTGGATCACAATTGTTGTCACTTTTTGTATATTTTAAGCCATTAAAAAATCAGCTTCCATTTTCTGCTGTTTTCTCCTAGTTGTTCTTTAAGATTTCTGATTTACTCTTTTTTTTTTTTTTTGGCGGTACTGGGGATCAAACTCAGGACCCTGCGCTTGCTAGGCAGGTGCTTATTCCACTGAGCTATATCCCCAGCCCTCTGATTTACTCTTACCGGTTATTCTTGCTCTGTGCTCTCCAACCAAAAGGGGCTGGTAGGAACAAACCCAGCTTCCTTGTCTCTACACACAGAAAGGAAAACTGCCAAACAAGCACAGCTGGCATACTGGCTTGCAGTGAATTAGAAAAATTTATGGGAGGGAAAATAAAACCTTCAAATCCTAAAAAATTCTATGTCCTTTAACTGTACTCTTTTTTAATTATGAAAGTAATGTAGGAAGCCATGACCTTGTCTGCTTTACTGCTGAAATGAAAGCCAGTAATAGAAGACTATAGAAAATACCCATAACCCCAATTACCAAGAGTCAGCCATTGCTGTCTGTAGGTGTATTTGCGCACAAATGCCCATTCAGCCAATTACTGTCACTGGAACTAGAAATATTGGTGACTAAAGATAATCATTTTTGACTCATTAACATTTTGGAGAGATTCTAACCAAATTGCTTCCAGCATCATATATATATATATATATATATATATATATGTATTTTTTGTCAAATTGCTTCAAACAAGTTACTTGGAATCCAGTGAAGCCCCCTTTCTACAGTTGCCAATATGAATAGTGCTTCTTCAGTCAGAGAACGAGGGACATGTGAGACCATGATTCAGGTCTACTGCTCTCAGAGAGAGGAGCATGATACATCATGGTCATACTACCTGCTTTTCTACAGAATTTGTGACACGGTGATGCTGGTTTCCATAGCCTGGAGAACCTCTTCTGTCTCCAGTGGAACTTGCGCTTGTTGCTTCCGTTGCTGTACTGAGGAGCTCTGACTTGGCCGCCTGACAGCAGGCCTACTTTGCTCACTGACTGTGCTTCTTGGAGGGAGACAGGCTGGGGTGGGGAGAAAACACTGCAGGTGTTTTCTTTGAATTCTGGCACTTGCCATGGTTCTTAAAACCGGTAAAGATCTGTTCAAAAACTGCCTGAGCTTGGTAATTGCTGAATTTATTGGTCCCAAATATTTTCCTCAACTATGAGAAAAGAGTGGGCCTTCCCAGCCCAACAGGTGAAATGGATTCCACATGATCAGAATGTCTGTCAAGCCTTTCCTCTCAACAGTCACTGGGTTCATGATTGGGCTTAGATGCTGCCTTGGGAAATGACACTGGAAGGCTGGAGTGAGATGAGTCTCCTGAAACTGCCAAGCCCCACTTTTCCTTTGGAGAAAGATGACATTTGATGCAGAAGAAAGTGGAGGGGAAACATGAGAAGACTTGGGTATTTGGGGGCACAGGATTAACTTGGAACATTTGAGGGCTGGAGTCCTGAAGTTTAGCAACTTTGTTTTATCAGTTTTCCTCAAACTTATTCTAACATAGGATCTTTTTATGCAGGTACCAATTAATATAATACTGGGCAAGTATTATTATTATTAGTTTCTTGGATTTATCTGATTCTCTGAGTATAAATGGCTAAATATGATGAGAGACCAGTAGGCAAGGCCCTCAGGGGTTTCTTTCTCTGCTTTGATTCACTTTGCTAAATTTTCTCTTGGTAATTTAACCATTAAAGAAATGCCTCCTGGTTACTGCAAAGGCCTCTTGCACATCTTTTTAATGCCATTGGTTCTAGAACCTGTCTCTCAACCAAGCACCAAGGCAGGAAATTTTCATCATCTAGGTCCTTTGGGCTACATGGAGACCAACCTGACCCTCATGAGGTTTGGCTGGATGTCTCTGAATCCAGCTGCACTTGGTTCTCCCATGGAAGAAAGTGCCTGGGAATGAGGGGAGCTAGGTGGTCATGTGGGGCTTTGTATTGTGTTTCCTTTTACTTATTTATTGGGCCAATGAGAAAACTCTCCCTGGAAGTGTGTCTGGGAAATTCTAAAGGAGCAAAGAGTTTTTCTGTATTTTCCTTCACTCTTTTTCTTGGCACTCAAGAAGCAAAATGTGCACTCTGAAACTGACAGGCAGCCAAGGAGAAAAGACATATGCAGGGCAGGTGTGGTAGCGCACGCCTGTGATCCCAGCACTCTGGAAGCTGAGGCAGGAGGATTGTTGTGAGTTCAAGGCCAGCCTGGGCTACAAAGTCAGCTCAAGGCCAGTCTGAACTGCAGTCTCAAAAAGACACAAACTTATGGCTGTCTCAAAAAGACAAAAAGAAAACAAGGCAAAAGCCCCCAAACATATGGCTGTGAGTCACAGACAGCCACAGCTAGAAGTGACGCTATAGGTGATTAATAAAACCCTCAAATTCAGAGTGTGGAAGAAACCTGACATCAAAGAAGTGAAGTAAAAAAATTTTGGGGTTACTCAGCAAATTAGTTCCATAGCTGGAACTCCAACACCCATGGCAGTGCCCTTTTAACACCGTGTTGCAACCCAAGCTCAGATTTAGGGAAACAGAGTTAAAGGAAACGTTCCCATGTTGGTATCGACATCATTTTAATGTAAAAACTGCAGTTAGTGAGAACACATACCCAAAGATGCATCATCATTCAGTGCTTTTCAGCTATCTTTAGCTGCACAATCTCCACATAATTCTAATGCCTATTCCCGGCAGTATCTGCTTTGGAATCTGTGGAGTTCCCAATGACTTGGATGGGACAGGCCAAGGAGAATGTGGAAATGTGCCCACACCTTTGGCACTAAATTGTCTAAAGGGGATTGCTGCTTGATTTGCTTTTTACATCTTTAAATTGATCAACTACCTGTAATACAGCACAGCATAATAAACTAGAAAGGATGCTTGTCTTACATTCATATCAGAAAGAATCAAGCCGGTGATACTCAAGTTTTAAATGATATTAATCCATAAGTAGAGGAAAACATCCATTTCATTTAGCATTTATCTACTATGAAAGTATTTCTATGACAAAATCCAAAGATCAAAGAAGATTACATTCCAAATGATTCTCATAGAATGAGGAAGCACACAAATGGGCAGAACAACATCCAGGACTAAGGGAGAGGAAAAGCATCACAGAGCACAAATAAGCAAAAGGAGACACAAAGAAGAGTGACTTACATCTTAATTTGTCCATGATCTTCCCTCCACACAATGTGGCTAAAGCCATTTTGACAGCAAATACTGAAATTTTACCATGGCCTTCCCTGTTTAGCAGCAATAGAAAGAAAAAGAAAACAACATGATGTCATTTGGAGCGCAGCTAGTAATGATGCTTGACATTTTCTGTTCTGTAGAATTCAGAGGATACATGACCATGTACATTATGTGAACACAATCATTTTAGAAAAGGTTGAGTACAGTTCAACATGCATTTCTGAAAATCAATCTATTCAAGTTTCCTTTTTTTGAGATACGTCAGAATCTTTTAGTTTATTTTTTGTATAGCTCACTTGCAAAACTGGGCTGATAGCCAGAGAAAGCTGCACTAGTTAGCTATGAATTTAAATAACAGAACATGCTTTTAACTTTGGGTCTCATAAAATAATTGTGTGTGGAACGATTTGAGTCTCTCTAACTTACTTAATCTTGAGAAGTGTCTTTCTCGTCCTTGAATTCCTGAATTAGAGTTAGGGTAACTATGGGGACTTCTTCATCATGATTTATTTCAGTTATCATGTCCTATCCAAGGCAACTGTGATTGCATGACATATTTACTTTTCAACGGAAGCTGTTATTTTAAAGAGGGAAAAGTGAGAGCTCTATTTGAATAGTTCTACAGTTACTGAAATGGATACAAATACTTTCATTGATTTAGAAAGTGTGAAAAACTTTGCCTTCCACAAAATGTGACATAAAGGGCATACTGTAAGAAGGATAGTGTTTCAGCTAAATTATTTTCTAGTGGGAATGAACTGTACAGTAGTACTTTGGTTCATGAACTCGATTCTTTCCGTGATTCGGGTTGCAAACCAAACTGGATGAGAACCGAATCAAATTTTTCCACAAGATCAACATTGAATCTAATCACTGAATTTGATTCAATTCTGGTTCAAGTTGGTTTGCTACCAGAACTGTGGAAAGAATCAGGTTTGAGGCACCACTGTATTCTTGTATCCTCGAAATTAGAAAGAGTATCGTATTAGTAATTCATTGCTTTGATAGTTGCTACTCTTTAGAATGATCAAGAGTTATTTAAAGTGATAATGTGGGCTGAGAAGTAAATAAAGTCTGTATTGCCAATACGCTAGTACATACAGTAAATTATATATATTCCTTAGTAGGCTTCAGAGCAAAGTCATTTGTTATTCATCTTGGTTGCTTTCTTTCTTAGCATGGAATATAGCTAGCCAGGGTACAAAACTGGCAGATGGTTGTGATTCCCCCAATATATTTCTGGGCGTGAGCACCAGGCTTGTGTAATTCTTTATGAGAACTCACTACTTGGATATCACATGCAAAAACAGGTGTGTTCAAAACAGGGCTCATCTTCACAGAGCCCTTGCACAATCCATAGACCCACCCTAATACTAACAGCTTTTCCTCCTCCACCCCTCTCGTAGTTGTTAGAACGACCACGTTATCTAAAACTGAGCCCCGGAGCAGGTATCACCCTTGCCTTGATTACTTATTCTTCCTTAATTCACCACTGTCCTGAACAAACATTTGAAAGGCTCAAATATCTGTCTTCACTGTATATGGAATCCATCCCTTCCCTCCACAGTCATTGCTTCTACGGGTTCTTGCTTTAACATGGTAATAACCTCCAAAATGATCCTGCTGCTTATGCACTTATAAATTAATCTGACTAGATCATGTCATGTTTAAAATGCTCCTCACCAGTTTTTTCCCACAGGATGAAGTTTTAATTTTTTTCTCATGGCATACCTAGCTGTCTCTTCCTTCCTGTCTCAGCTGCTGCCATTTCTGCAGCTGTATTACTGTCACCCTGTTCTATACCTCCCGGCCCCTACCCTGCCCCCACTGTCTGTCCAGGACTCTCCCACCCACTCTTGGAGATGCTGAAGAATGCCGTCATGCACTCTAATCTAAGAACAGCGCCTGCCTTGGATGGCGGGAGAAGCATCCTCCCTCCTCCACTTTTATCTATTATGTGATGTTTACCACAAGAAGTGACCTTCATTTGTTTATTTTCTTGTCTGCAATGTGACTCCATACTCTGAGAACCTTGGGGGCAGAAACGATTCTTCTAAATTAGTTAAATTTCCAGTGCCTAGTAGTTTGTTTAACACAAAATTAGTGATCAATGAATTTGTTACATTAATGGAAGAATATTAATCACCATAATAAGCATCCCTAACACTTTGAACACCTATTTACGAATTTTCTTTTACTAACTTTAGAGTAAGCAGCTGTTCTAAAACTGCAGTAGTTTTGTAGAAGTCATCTTTTTCAAGATCATCTCAGGTCCGTGTATTCCCAATTGCATGGATAAAATATTGGTATCAAATATTTTGCATCAGGGAATAATCATTTTCTTTTCTTAGATGGGAACATGTTTCAAAGAGTGAAAATAGAAAAGTCTGGAAAGCATGGAAGATTAGGAATAATACACCAAGAAGGTAGTTTTCAAAGTGCAAAGGAACTGAGGAGTATTATATGTGAGTCTTCCAGAGCAGCGCGGCTTCCTTTCAACAAGTCAGAGAGAACAGTTTAATTCAGGGGAGAGGATCGAGCTCAGATGTAGGAATGGAGAACTCTCCAAAGGATCAAACAATGATACTCATGAGAGAGTTCTTAAGCCTTAGCTTTTAATGACGATCATCGAGAGATCACCAGTCCTGTATTCTTCCTAGAAATAGAAGATTGATTATATTAACTTTGGTTGTGTCTGAGCTATTCTGCCAAATTGACACAATAAATCTAGATGAATCACCGCATGGAGGGCAGCTGGATGAGAGTTTTGCAGGAACTCAAGGGTGAAATTAGGCCACTGGATCTATATGCAAGCTACTGTGGCAGATTGCAAATGTGACCCTGTCAGGAAGAAGGACTGGAGGGGTATGTGAAGATTTAGATCCTTGTAAGTACACCTCTACCAGCAGGTTCAGACCTTGCTCACTGTAGGCACTGGACAAATCCTTAAGGATTTAAAGAGTGAGTGACATATGGCTGACTCTGCAAAAGAGAAAGATGACCACAAAAACAATGCGATTTTTTAAAAAGTACATTTTCAGTAGATATGAAAGGATGGAGAAAAGGAGGATAAAGAAAAGATTTTATTTTTAAGGCATTTGACCAGGGTCCATACCAAAGGCCACTGGTGACTAGCGCCTTGGAGCTGGAGACCCTTTCTTGTGAAAAGAGACTTGACCTTAATGGAGGAAGCAAGGAGTGGAGAGCAATTGTTAGACCCCAAATGGAGACATGTAAGAGTTATGCTCACTAGACATTGTACTTACTTGGTACCAACTTGATTTGTAATCAGTCAGTGAAATCTATTAGGTGTCTTGAGAAATGCAAAGAAACTCAGGAGGATGGAGAACAGGAAGCCCCACGGGTCTTGTGCAAAGGAGCAAGAAGCTGATACATTATTCCAAAATGTGTGTATACAAACAGGGGGTCATTGAACATTATGTTGAATGTTTAAATAAAAAGCCCCTTATTCCAGTAAAAAGCACATTATCAGGAATAATGGGATAAGTGTGGTTGCAGTAGGGGAGAGGATTTATAGGGGGATTAGTGGCAATGTGTCAATCTTTAAAAATTTAAACGTTCACTCTTTTGGAATATCTCTCACTGATCAAATGTTCATGGCAATTTTTATTAATTAGAAGTAGTAAAATGTGTCCTCATCCATTTTATTCACTGGATCTAACACCATGTGACTTCTGCCTTTGCCCCAAGGTCAAAGCGACCATAAGAGGTCCATGTTTTCAATCAATTCAGGACGTCAAGGCAGCCATGACAGCACAATGGAAGACACACGTGGAGGAGGACGTCCAGACCTGCTTCAGAAAGTGGCAAGAACACTGGGATATGTGTGCTTGAAGCAGGAAGAGCATTGTGAGACAGAGTAATGACAATGTGGTGTCTTTCCTGTCATAATTTAAAATATATGTATAATCATTCAAGTATTTTTGGATCGTACCGCATACACAGCACTCCCCCAGGACTACGGGGCAGGTACAGCTCTACGCACAGAGGTTGGTAGCCAACCACAGCTCAGGAGGCGGGGCTGGGGATGTGTGCTGAGGAGGAAACACGTAGACCGTCTCTAATGCTACAGGCCAAGTAGCCTGGAACTCTGGCGACACCAGAAAGAGCAGAGAGAAAGTCTACACTTCTTTGCTTTTACAAAAAAGCTATGGCTGCACACCTTCAATGTCTTAAGCAGTCCTGGTTGGCGGCCACCTCCGAAAGAACAGAGCCAGACGTGCTTGAGAGCGGCACATTAGAATCACAGACCCAGGAGTCGGTAACTCATGACCTGACCGCATCAGCTTTCTTTTGGATTAAAGTTGAGAGTGCAGCTGATTTTTTGAGAGCATAAAAGGTACAGTAAAAGCTTTACAGAGAAATTATTATTATGCCATTTTTGTTAAAATCATAATTGTATTGAAATAAAATAGCACACATTTACTTATAGTATTTTTTTGCATCCACTGTAAAGAACACCACATATAATGCATACTTTAGCCACACCCCCATTATCTTTTGGCACAAAGGAATGTATTCTGGTTTTAAGCCAATTATCTTGGAGATTTTGCCTGTATAAACTTTTCTGTTCTAGCTTCATCTCCAAAAATATGTGTTTAAGTTATTTTACTGGTGTTTAATTAACAAGGTATTTCAGAGAACCCAGCTAATCTAAACAAATCATCAAAAATACGAACTGAAATTGCTTCATAAATTAATACTTTCTTAAATCTTTAATTTACCTTTACACTTTGTTGCTGCCCTCTGGAAACTTACCAGCTTACCCAGGGCACAAATGATTGAAAATAGAAAGGGGAAAACACTCTTTGGTTAAAATATACACGGCAATTTTAGAATGTCTGTCTTAGAAAAACATGGATTACTTTAAATTTTGAATTAACATAACAAACACGAGTAACTTTCATTCTGAGCTGGGTTTTCTGTGCCCTTGTATAGAGACAAACTGATATTTTAAAATTACTACATTATTTTTTGAGGGAAAGATTGCCTGGAAGGGAAAATACGCTTTTGACAGAAAAGAAAAAGAGTAAATAGATGTTGGTAGGCCTGGGATGCCAGGCTGCACTCAGAACAGAATGTACATTTTCTCCATCTTGTCAAGAGAGTTTCTTATCAGAAGTTACAGAATTCCATGACAAATTTCAACTCCTTAGAGTGAAATCTGAATTCTGATGAATACTCCCTTGAACCGGTAGAAGTCATCTTTTTATTTAAGAGGACTGAGCTCAAAAACTCCTCTTACAAACATATTTTATAAAAACATTTGATAAGCAGTTTTGATAAGCAGAGGCGCAGAACCCAAACTGCTCTTTGCAGAGCATTTTGGTGGCTTCATTAACTGGGAATTGCTTCCTCCCCTGTGCTTCTTGCACAGCCCGCCTCTTATGACACATTTCTTTATCTGAAAATTGTTTTGCTCCTAAGAATTGCCCATTAGTTGCTTCCTAAATATTTCCTGCGATTGTCCCAGGGGCTGGTGATATGCAAGTGAGTAAGAAGTAGCTCCTAGCCTCCATTTGCTCACAGTCTAGGGAAGAAAAAGAGTTGGAAATAGTTAATTTTAATACAGCACTTTTTCAAATAAAGGGCATCTCAGATCATTTACCTTGTCATACCATTTATCCCTAGCCTATCATAGAACCTAGCACATGTTAATTAAATTAATGCACAAGAGAAAAGAAACTTTCTGATTTATTATGTAAATTTAGTTTGAGAACTATTAAGTGTTCAAGTAAAATCACAATTATTAACTTTATGGCCCTTAATATTATTTTTGTGAGTATATGTTTATGTGTACATTCTTTCTATGAAGTAACAGTTGTATAGTGGCCTTGAATTCAGGGGATGGGGAAATTGATTTATAAACAAATAGAAACCCTGTATTTGCCCCTGGCATCTCTTTGGGCTTCCTAAAGTGTTAGCAAAACATCTGGGCAAAGAACTCTTCATAACCCTGGCAGGGGCTAATATTCTTGGGTTGTCTCCCTTACTTTTAAAAAAATCTCACCTGTCACTCATCCAAAGTATGTCAGATAAAAGCTAAGTGACGCTAACAAAGCTCAATTTGCACTTGCGAAAATTCTTTGCGAAGATGAGTCCGTTTCGCAGAGAAATCTGGAACACACTATTTTCCACCAGAACAAAATTTTAGTTACTAGAGGATAACATTCTGTGGGCACTTTGAATTTAGGATCAAAAAGAAAAATAACTATAAAAGAGAGATGTTAAGAAACAGGAAGATAGGAAGCGGATCTAAGGAAGGAGGGAAGGAGGTGGGTAGGGGTGGGAACAGGGAGTAAAATGCGATGTACCAATTTCCCGAGATGAATGTAATTATTAAGTATTGCAAACATATGCATACCAATAAATAAATAAATAATGTTTAAAAGAAAAAATCAAGCCAAGTGAATAGTTTTAAGTACTTATTTGTAGCTAATGTAAGTAATAGAAGAAAAGAGAACCCTTGGATGTATGCAGCTCTTCTCTCTTTGCTGTCACGCATCCACATAGTCTCAACCATGAGCAGTGCATTTCACGGGTGCACAGAAAAATGGCTGTGGACTTTGTATTTCTGCTTGCAATAAACATCAGAATCGTATTAAAAGAAAATGAAATTCAAAAGGCAGGAAGATTTTGGCAGAGTTCCAGGATCGCTTCATATCTCTGCATGTGAATTAGTGCTGTGTTGGTTGTCACAGTGTCAGAGGCTCAGCAATGGGTGTGGCTCTTCCGATGGCTTGGCAAGGCGTGACATATCACGAGAGAGGAAAATTCCGGGATTTTGTACTCTCTGTGGAAGACTGTGATCCAACGGATTTGTCACTCTGCATAGTTGTCAGAAGACTGGCACTAATGCTACAAAATAAAACTTGTTAAATCCAAATATTTCTTTCACATAGTGTCAAGTATGTCTAAGTATCGCAAACTGGAAGGGTTACAAAGGTGAGCCTAATACTAATATTCTGTAATGATCAAGATAAGTCTGGGTGCAAAAAAATGTATTAATTCTGATATTTAAAAATGAAATAGCTTGAGTAAAGTGGAATTTTAAAAAATTCTTCTTTTCTGCATTCCTTATCAAGTAGGAAGTTGTATGATCTGCAAGTCCTTCAACCTTTGCTTGGCTTTGTCACCTCCTCAACTTGAATCATTACATAATGTAATACTAAATTAGTAAGACTGTTCACACACAATGTTGGTTACTTCTTAGCTATTATTACAACTATTATTATTACCATTAAAGAACTGACATTAGGGCTGGGAATATAGCTCAGTGGCATAAGTGCCTGCCTGGAAAGCACAAGGTCCTGAGTTTGATTCCCAGTACCGCAAAAAACAAACAAACAAACAAAAAAAACTGACATTAAATTTAAGGTTGGTCCCTGCAAAGAGGAAAATCACTCTTCTCTTTGATATTTATCATGGTCCTATGATTCTCTCCAGTGACTGAATGTGAATGGAAATGACATTTGTTAAAGACAAAGCCACTGCTGCATATCTACTTTATGAGAAACTGTCCTAAGAAGAAAGGTGCTAATGAACTAAAGTAAGAGGGAGCCAAATTGAAGCTGTTGCTAGTGTTTTCTGGGGAGTAAGAAGAAAGCAAGAGAGGTACATTGAAGTCTGTGACAGTGATGTCACTGACATTAGTAATTGTGGATCCTTGTTGTAGAGGGTATGAACGGAAGTGACAAGGACTGCTAGTCTTGCTTATCCATTGGAGATGAAGGAGAAATTATTCTCTGAGTAAGAACTAAATTAGTCTTACCAGAGCTAGGAAAGGTCAACCTTTAATTTTTACCCATCAGTTAATGCTTGTGCTGGGTTTAGTCTCAGGGGCTGAGCATCCAAAGGGGATTAAGGCGGAGCCCACCCTAAAGCAGTCTGTGGGGAGTAGTCACACACATTGTCAGAGATGCTCTGAAAGAATGGCAGGATCTCGTACAAGGAACAATGGGGCCTGGGGAAGGATGGCCGTCTTGACTGGGAGAGGCGATGGCGTCAGCTTGTGACTTGTCTTAGCTGCCATTGCTGAGGCCCAGCACATGATGCCCACAGCTCCGAGGAGGAAAAGGGTTACTTTGGCCCCCAGTCTGTAGAGGTTTCAGTCTACAGTCTTGACCGGCTCCAAGACAGGGAAACATGGTAGAGGGGCAAGAGTCCATGGCATGGTGGTGGGGGACACGGAACAATCAAGGGGGGTGGGGGGAGTCATACTCTTCCAGGCCACACTCCCATTGACCTACCTCCTCCAACTAGACTTCAGCTCCCACATCACCTTTAGCTAATCCACTGATGAGTAACATGAACCAATCACCTCCCCAAAGCCGCGCCTATGCAAGCATGAGACTCTGGAGGGACATCTAGATATAAACTGTCACAAGACTTCACCTCTCAAAATAGCAACACATGAGAGGCTTTTAAGAATTATTTTCATCCCGCAACTCTCTGCTATGTTGTTTTTCTTTGGAGCTACTCTCTATAATAATAACAGTAAAGATCCTTAGAACACTTCAAGGAGTTTCTCTCTCTGTGAGGGTATGACCAAGAGCTGAGCGATAAAGCTGCTGCCTATGTATTAGTGGTTTTTGGAGCAAAGAAGTGAATGTGGAAGACAATTCCTGGGGTGGGAAGATGGGAGGAGAGTCAGGAGCAGATGACTGAACCGGGCTCTGCCTGTTTCCTAATGTATCTTCTTCCCTCTCAGCCCTGCTCTCTGCTTCTGATATCCCTCTTCTCATCATTTCCAGGAACATCCATCACTTCCTTAGGAGCTCTGCTTGTGGTTTCAGAAAACATCCGGTTAGAAGTTGGCTCTAAATGCTCCTTTGAGGGACCCTTGCAGGGAAACAGCCACTTTGGAAGGAAAGTGAGGAAGAACAGAGATCTTCTAGACTAAGATATTTTTTCTTCAGTCACAGAATGTCAGGTCTGAGCAAAGGCCACTGGGGTCAGATGTTACCTCCTAACACTGAGAAATACACACCCTATATATGTATCTATGTAGTGTATCTTCTAAGAGACTTACTTTTCAAAGACAACAGAAGTTTTGTAGCTAGGAAACTGACTACTGGCTACAGGAAGCATCTTTGTATGAGAACTGGATTCATATTTTTGGAAGAGGGAGGGAAGTGCTATTCTTGGGGAATTATGGTTGTGGGAAGGTTAGTCTTGTTTCCAGGGATGAATCCACTTGAAGTGGGCTTTGATCATTACTTCAGAGTCCACCAGGTTGGGTCTGGTAGATTTTAAGGCCCTGACAAAAGATGAGCAAGTTTCTTTGAATTCAAGTTCTTATTCTTCATGAGTTTAAATTACTATACTGGCTTCCTTTCTTTCTTTTGTTTTATTTCTTCTTTTTTGAGCATCACTTCTTTAGAGTCCAGGTTCTTCAGGCATGTTTATTTTTTATTTTGCACTTTTCCTGTGTTAAAAACATTTCCAATTAAACTACAGCAAATGGGAGAGAACCTCCTGAATGTTTCAGTGATTCTATAATAGCAATAACACATCTTTGTTTTACTAGCATCAGGCTCATTCATCTCTGCCAAAATGTAGAAAGTTGTCTTAAACACTTGAGCTTCATGGTGGGTGGCAGGAAGTGACATCAGATTCCATAGTGGAGCTCATTTGGATAAACAGAAGTTTACTATTATAAGAAATGGAATTGAACGCTCTTTCTTTTCCTAAGTAGCCCCTCTTATTTCACTTCTAAGTTACATTTCCAGCTAGTTGTACTTCCTGTAGCTTCCACCTCACAATAAAATTCCAAAACTAGCAGAAGAAAAATAGTGCCAGTAGAACTACATACATACATTTGTTATGGCAAGGGAGAGAAAGCAAAGATATCTTCAGTCTATGACAGCATATGGCAACTGAGAGTGCTGAATGTGTGTCTGGAGACTTCCTGTCCGGGGGAAGAGGAGATAATAAACAAACATTTCTTCCTGTACTTCTGCGTGAATTTCTCCTTACCTGGGTAGTCTTTACACTTAGCACTGGTCAGCCTTGAAGTGACGCAGCTGTAGCATCAGTGGATGTTTAAGGAACGTTTATGGTTTTATTCTTGGAAATGATCTAATCAACATTTCTTCACAGAAGCAAAACATCTCACTATGTTAGCTTGAATTCCACCTATTTTGCAAAACACTCCCTTCTGGATTGTTAATCTGTCCCTGTTTCTGTACTTATGTTGATTCTCTATGAATCTCCTAGCAATCTCCCAGAACTTCATAGAAAATCATATTTTTCTTTTTACATTTCATTTGTTGTACTTTGTTATAATTTGTATCTTAATCGTCCTCCAAAGCTAAGGGCTTGGTATCCAGCATGGGAGATGGTGTAAACTTTAGGAGGTGGCCTCTAGTGGAAGGAAGCTAGCTCTATTGAAGGTAACCCTAAAGGGGCTCTCTCTCTCTCTCTCTCTCTCTCTCTCTCTCTCTCTCTCTCTCTCTCTCTCTCTTTCTCTCCTACCTCCAGCTTTTCAACCACCATGAGGGTGAGTGGATCTTCTTTGCTATATGACCACAATGACATATTAGCTCACCACAGTGCCAAAAGAAATGTACAAATGTACCAGGATACCATGGATTGAAACCTCTGAAATGAATCAAAATGTTCTCTTTATAAATTATAACAGGTATTTTCTCATAGTGATAGAGATCTGGCTAACACACTTACAACAAATACATCCCACAAACCTTTAGTGACAAGTTTAAAGGTTGACACGCTCTTGCCAAGGGTGCAGAGCAGAAAGGTCACAGAAATTCCATGCCTGGTTCTATTCAGCTGCCTGTCACAGGGGACCGCATCCTTCTTTTACCCGCTCTACCACTCATTACCATAGTGATTAGGCCAGAGAATAGCATATTATTCTGAAGTCTTCACAGACAAAGCCAGGAATTTACCAACTGGACTGTTTATTTTAAAATTGTTTACTTCAGCTTGAGAATTTCTTACAATGTAAACATTGCAGAGAAAATGTGTGCAGGCAAACCAAGCAGGGGCAGTTCTGTTACTATTTGAGGCTGCAAAGTGACAGGAGGTGACACTGGTGAATTGCAGAATGACATTAGCCTGGCTGGGACATCTCATTGCAGGGTAGATGCTCTTAAATACTGGCCAGAAGAGGGGACTAAGGAAAACCTTCAGAGACTCTTCAGTTGTGATTGCTGAAAGGTCGGGTTAGCAGTTTTCCTTTTTAATATTCAAAACAAGTGGTGAAAGTCCAGACTAGAGGCTGTGGGCAAAAAAGCCTTTGCGAATCTCACACTGATAATGCGATTCAGGGGAATTTCCTCATTTTGTGATGCTGACATGTACCTTGGAAAAGAAGCTTAGCTGAAACACCTAAGTCCCCATAGTGCCACTACCCTGCTGCACTGCCTGGGATAAGTGACAGTCTCTCTGTGCTTTTGTTCCTTCATCTGTAAAATTAGAGCTTTGGATGAGTGGTCTTTAAGGTACCAGCCAGCTCTGAGATTCTCTGATTCCATGAGGGAAATTATACGATAATGGGGCTGCATTCCATCTGTAGTCTGCGGACGGCAGCATCACATTGTTTCACAGTGCACATAAGTGACCACTCCATTTAATGCAAGTCATGGTTCCTTAGACTAAGCCAGTCAAGAAAACTCTTTCAATTTCTTCCCTGTCTGCTCTAGGATTTTGTTGTGACACCTCAGAAACACCGTCTTAGACAAAAGAGAATTGACAACATCCTCCCCTCTTCATGTTTCATTAAGTTGCTCTACCAGGGTCCCAGCAGGCCATACTCTCAAGTGATCAGAGCTGCTAAGAGCTGCAGGATGAGTCAGGTAAAGGCCAGCTCATAAAACACCATTATCCTCACATTGCTATGGCACTGTTTTCCTCCGCAGTATTTCCTACAGCCTTAAAAATTTATATCAGTCATAGGCAGACTTTACTGATGTAAGTATCTGGTGAAGAAAACATAGATTACTCCAGACAACTGCTTGGGGGAATGACCAAGGAAAGTGCAGAAGGTCACCAAAACCAAACAGGTAGTCAGTGATACTCAGAGAGAGCTTACGGGTCAAAGGCTGCAAGCAGGAAGTTAAGCAGGAGGCTGATGGACTGTTCCACGTGGATTTGGTGAGTGGTTGGCATCCGTTTGTTGAGCTGGTAAAAAATGGTGGAGAGCACAGCCTCTAAGCGGGTCACGTTGAGCTCTATGTTTGGGTCCAGGTTGTTCAAAGCATTTTCTCGCAGTGCTTCTATGACATTCCAGATGTCTACCAGGTGCACTACAAGGAAAGCAGAGGGAAAACATCAGCGCAAAGTGAATGGAGAGGCAGATATAGTTCTTCCCCTGCCCACCCACCCTGGTTCATCTTGGTTCCCCCATGCTTTTGATGTTGTAGGAGTTGACACGAGTAAATGTGTATAAGACATGGTCTCAGAAGAATTTTTTTAAAGGGAAAGAAACCCAATAAAAACAATGGTACAGTTTCAAAAAAGACTGTAGGAGAGTAACCATGGTTAGGACAGTGCACACTGTCATCTTCAAAGTAGTTGCTCATAGCACAAGATATAGGCATGAAAAACCGGTCAAGCAACATAGGCATAAACCTTTCTTTCCAATGAACCAAGAGCATTTAGTAGTATAAGTCTTTTAATGATCTTACTTATTTATTTATTTCGTTCCTCCTTTTTTCCTTTCCCCCACCCCAGTGTCTCTTTCCTTTGGAACAGTTTCTTCCCCTTTCACAGTATCTATTGTACATTTTGGATTTGACTTGATGTGTAGCATACAATACCAAGCCAAAGGTTGATGGACTAGCACAGTGGAGTTAATTCCAACCGGCAGAGTGAGTCCTGACATACAGCCATGGTTGCTCTGCTCCATGTAAGAAAGCTGAAGAACAAGGAGTTTAACTGACAATGCAGAGGCCAGTCAAGGGCAAAAGTGATATTTCAAGTTTATCCAACTTCATCCAGTTTAAAGTCTTCATGTTCCTCTAGTTTAAAGTATTTCTCCACTGGACAAAATGTTGGAGGGACCAAAAAGAAACACGACCAGAATTTAAATTTTAGTGTCTGAAAGGATATCAAAATTGCATTTGAGTTTTGAAAATATTTTCATTTATTTATATATTTCTTAGCAGTGTGAAGCTGGAACTAAGCACAAAGGAAAGTCAAGGAAGACAAGGGACAAAGGACAAGCAATGAATGCACCGCAGGAGCGGCACTCGGTGGTGGATTACTAACTGCCCTGACCACAAGCCATTTCTTGGCTACGTCACTGTGCCGGTTAGTTTTGATTGTCTGCTTGACTGGAGGAAGTCTCCTGAAGAGATGATTAGATTGTGCAGGCACTAAACTCGTCAGTGAATTAACCAGTGATGAGTTTGTAGCTAAAGCGGGTATTAGGAGGCAGGACCTTGTTGCGGGAAGTGGGTCGCGGGGGCGTGAACTTAGAAATGACACCGCGTCTCACTCCGGGTCCCTTTCTTTTTCCGATCAGCTCTGCCTGACGGCTGACAAGAGTGGAGCAGCTTTCCTTTGCTGCACCCCCTGTCATGCTGTGATGTGTAGTCAGCTAACCGTGAACTGAGGTCTGTCAAATTATGAGCTAAAATAAACTCTCTTCCCTTAAGCTGTAGGTGCCAGGTAGTTTTGTCTCAGCAGTGAGAAAGATGGCCAACATAACCCTTGACTGGCTTATCTAGTTTATTAAGTTACGGTTACTTTCAGTGGATAAGTCAAAAAAATCTACTTCTATTTTTTCTCCTTTGCCCCCAAACACTCCAAAACCCATCACCACCAGCACAGTCAGGAGCTTATCCATTAACCCTGAAGGTTTCCCAGTGCTCCTCGGTGTCCGTTGCCCCTGAAGCAGGCGGTCTCTCTCTCATCCACTCATTGTCACTATTGTTTACAATTGTGAGTAGATGAAATTCTACAGGATGTGTGCTGTTTTTCACAGGATGTTTTTACTTAGTGTATGTATTTTAAGGTTAATGCGTGTTGCTGCATGTATCAACAGTTGGGTCCTTTGCGTTGCTGTCGTTACATGCATACATCACAACTTGCTTGCTGATGGGCATTTGAGTTGATCCAAGTTTGGCATTTCATGAACAGAATTGTTATGAACAATCACGTGTAAGCCTTTGGATAGACATGTACTTCTGTTTATCTTGGTAAATACTTAGAAATGAAGATTTGGTTATATAGTTTAACTCGTGGAGAACCTTCTGATGTACTTTCCAAAGCAATTGTACCATTCCATCATCGCATCCGCAGGGTAAAAGAGTTCCAGTTCCTCCCATATTTTCACGAAGTTTGAGGTTCACTTTTCAGAACACTTTTGCATTTGTAAATATTCTGTCTTTTTTCGATGAAGTATACCTCTGAGTTTCACTTCCTGAGAAATGTGATACTACATACCCCTTTCACTGACTGTTTTCATTTCCTACATCTTACTATGTCCTTTACTTAGATGTTTGCTATTGCTTTTGTTTTTCTTTTATTGTGCTACCAGAGATCAAGCCCAGGGGTGTTTTACTACCAAACTACAGCACCAGCTCTTTTATCTTTTATTTTGAGACAAAGTCTCAAATTTGCAGTCCTCCTGCCTCAGCCTCTCAAGTAGATGGGATTAGAGGTGTGCATCACTGCATCTGGCTTTAATAACTTCCCATGAATTTGAAATGCAAAGGTGGCTTGCAAAGCTCCTATTTTCCTGTAGTGCTGGGGATTAAACATAGGGACTTCACACTGAGCTACATCACTAGCCCCTTTTATTTTTTGAGACAGAGTTTTGCTCAGTTGCTAAATTGTCCAGGGGGCTTGAATTTATAATCCTCCTGTCTTAGTTTCCCAGAATCCTGGGATTACAGGCAGGTGCCAACACACCTGGCTTGTTTCTGGTTTGGAGAGCTGGCTTCTGCTTCTTTCATATGTACTTCTCATTCATCATATGTTACTGTCAACACCACTCAGGGACCCTCTATTACCAGGTTTTAAGCCTCTCGTGTGCACCTCAGAACCCTGTTCTCCCTCTAACAGCTGTCAGCAGACTTGGTCTGTGGGTGGGCTGCTTGGCTATGCCTGTACTGTGAGTGGACAGGAAGAGACTGTGTGTTGTGATAACTGCGCACATCTCCAGCACTCTCCATGTACCTGCCAGGGACTGGAATCAATATTGTTGGCTAAGTGAGAAAACAAGGAAGGGATTCAACAGTGAAATAAGGTTAGGAGCAGTAAACCGCAGTTGTTATAAATCACACAAGTGTTAGTTTGAATCCTGGACACAACATCAGTGAAGCTTGATCTTAGAAAAATGGGGCAAATAGTAGCAACTACCCTTCACGAGGATTAATGAGGTAACACTCGGAAAGCGCTTGGAATTAGGCATGTCACATAGGAAGTAATGGTTTATTACTTAGACATATAAAATATCTAGAAATCATAGAGAAGTTATTAAAGATAAATAGGCCCCATTCGTGTCCTCCTCCATTCAAGTTTGTGATACAAGTAAAATACAGTACCAGTTCTAAGGCTGGGCACCACTGCATGTCCTTGTAATCTCCTCTACTTGGAGTGCCGAGACGGGGAGACCAAACGCTTAAGGCCAGTATGGGAAAATTAGGAAGATCTTGTCTAAAGATAAAATAAAAAGGCTGGAGATATAGTTCGGTGGTAGTGTTCTTGAGGCATGTGGCCTGGGTTTAACCGTTAGTACCACAAGAAAAAAAATACTTGTCATGGTTCTATGATTATAAATCACTTAAATAAAACTAATTTCATAACTATTTGCAAGACACTGTAGTGGATCCTGGGGACTCACAGGCACTGCAGATGTAATTTCTGCCTTGGGGAGCAGGCAGTCGGATATGGACACAGACGTGACTCACAGATAATGAGAAAATGACGGGTCGCTGTAAGAGCTGGGGCACTGGAGATACGATGGGATTATGATATGGCCATGACAGGGCCAAGGATGAGACAAACCTGGGACAGTGCTGTAGCTCTGAGAAGGAGTTTGTTCTTTATGCTGAGTAGGAAGATACAAGTTGTAAGAAATAGAGCCACATGGCCAGAAAGGCGGCTGAAAAATGCAATTTCTGGCTTCAAGAGAAAAAAATAGTGATGGACAGGCAGGAAGTGGGAAGTAGTTGGAGCCTGTTCTAGTCCAAGTAAGAAGTTGAGATATTTTTACATAGAGGGTGCTGGTGTGCAGGAGCTCTGTAACTGTGCACCATGTTATAGTGTTTAATTCCAGGGGTGGCATGCAGAAAAGGATACAGATTGCATAATCACAAAGACTGAGGTTTCCTTCCTACTTCTGCCAGTAATAGTAAAGCAGGGCAGGTTGTTTCATTTCTGTGAATTTTAACATTCCCTTTGTAGAAGTGACGAAACTAATACCACCCAGAAGGAGTTGCACTGAGATTAAAAGAGAAAATGTATTTACAAGTGGTAGCCACAAGGCTTGGCAATACCAGGTGCCCAACAAAGGAGTCATTAGTGTTAAGAATAATTAAACAGATTGCCAAGAGCCTGCTGCTAGCTATACAATTTTTGTGTTACTTCTTACTGAGGCCTGCAAAGGATCCTGGGAGACCCTCAAGCCACGCAATGAGAACACGAACTCATCTGATATCATTCAGGTTGGGATATTTATTTTCCTGTATCATTTTGGAGGTTGCCACCGAGATACTTAGATGGAGAATTCAAAACTGAGTTTAATCTTCGGCCGGAGAGTGGGCACTGCGGTGGCTGTGGTCGGCGGCTCCTGCGAGAACACTGAGGAGGAGGAGAAGCACCTGGGAGTGCCGGGATCTCCTGCTGGCACGGATCTCGGAACGGGTGAGCCGAGTGAGCACTGCAACAGGATTTCTGAGTTGGGAAGAAGCTCGACCCAAGGAGATACATCTGAGCAGCATTCCTGCCTTCACGAACCCAGGGTGAGTTGATTGGGCGCCCTGACCGGTTTTTTTGAGTTGGGGAGAAGCTCTGCCCAGCGAGGGATTTCCGAGCAGCACTTCTGACTGCACTGTCTCCAGGACGGAAGAGCTGGCTGGGCGCCCCGACAGGATTTTTGAGTGGGGGAGGAGCTCCACCCAGGGAGGAACACCTGAGTGGCCCCCTGCCTGCAAGGTCCCTGGGGCGGTGAGCTGTTTATGCGCCCCAGCCAGGTCTCGGGGTAGGGAATAGCTCAGTCCACATAGCAGCATCTGACCAGCCTTTTAAGCGGATCTCTCAGCAGAAAGCTTAAGGGACATTCTCCCAAAGAGAAGGAGTCATTGGAGCAGCCTCTGCAGCAGACCTTTGCCTGCTGAACTGCCTGGGGAATTTATAGCTCAACATTTTGAATCTGATACCCAAAAATGGGAAAACAGAGGAACAAAATGCAGTCTCAGAACTCAACCCCACCAGGAGCAAGTTCTGAATGCGAGGATACAGGGGAACCAGGAAGCCACATAACTGCAAGTTATGAAACGATCGCATCTGAAATGAAACAACTCCAACAGGACATAAAAGAGCTTAAAGCAGAAATAAGCCACATACCTGCAATGATCTCTCAGACAAAAAACGAACTGAATACAATAATGGAAAAAATGTTCCATACACATAGAGAAGAAATAGATAAAAGATTAGAAGAAAATAGGAAACAAATGCAAACGTTACAAGAGCAATTTAGGAATGAATTACCAAGAATGAAACAGGTCCAAAGAGAATGCCAGGATTTGAAAACTTACACTGAAAGCTTGCAAAACCGCTTAAATGAAACCAAAGATAGAATTTCAGACCTTGAAGACAGCATGGCAGCTTAGGAGCGAGAAAGGAAGGATCTCACAAAATCATCAAAGACACAAGAAAAATTAATCCAACAGCTCCAAGATGAGGCAAAACGTAATAATATTCGAGTAATAGGAGTGAGTGAAACAGCAGGAGACCACACAAATGATATAAAAAGAATATTTGCTGAAATAATAGCAGAAAATTTCCCAAACAAGGTAAAAGATACTGAAGTACAGTTAATCGAGGCATATAGAACCCCAACGATCCATAACCCAAAGAAAAACACACACAGACATATAATAGTCAAGATCCCAGGTATCCAGCAAAAGAACACAATATTAAAAGCTGCTAGAGAAATGAAACAGATCACCTATAAAGGAAAGCCCATCAGAATCACAGCAGACTTCTCAGCAGAAACCATGAAATCAAGAAGAGCTTGGAGCAAGGTATTACAGATTCTGAGACAAAAGAACTTCCAACCCAGAGTGATGTATCCTGCAAAACTATCCCTCAAATTCAATGGAGAAATAAAATATTTCCACGACAAAGAACAACTGAAGAACTTCATGAGTGCCAAGCCAGCATTGCAAACAGCACTAAAAGATATCCTAGACAGAGAAAAAAGAGACCACAATCCCAAGAACAACAATAGAAATAACTCCCTAAACAGAACAAGCAAGTAAACAGTCAGCAAAAGAAGGAAAACAACAAGTAAATAACATGACTAGAATAAGCCAACATATAACCATGATAACCATTAATGTAAATGGCCTCAATTCAAAAATCAAAAGGAAAAGATTGGAAGAGTGGATTAAGGAACACAATCCAACGATATGCTGTATACAGGAAACACATTTTACTCAA
>PVLD010005506.1:72219-111552 GCA_004027595.1 Dinomys branickii | reverse complement strand
CATTTACCCGCTTCCCAAGATGCCTGTAAACTGCCTGTACTGCAAACATGTGCTAATAAAGTTAAATTTAAAAAAGACCCAGCTTGGCACAATCACAGGCATAATTTCTAAGAATGACCCTCACCCCACCCCTCGGCGTTGTAGGATTCGATCCCTACTCCTGTTATTTCATCCACACAAGAGACTTTTTTAAAAAGGATGTTGTCCAGCTGGACCCCGTCTAACCACTTGAGCCCTTGGGAGAAGAGATGCTTGCCGATTTTGAAGATGCAGGCGGCCTTCGCTGAAAGCCAGGGCTGAGGTGCCCGGGGCTGACAGCAAACGACGAAACCCACAAGCTGAGGGAGAGCCGAGCTAAGAGGATTCTGGCCCTCCCTGAGCCCAAGACAGAGCCCAGACCTACAGAAACCGTGTTCAGCTTTGGGAGGCTTCGTGCAGGGTACCAGCTAAACGCGCTCCGGCTTCCAATCGCCGAAAGCTGCGAGATAACAAACCTGTGCTGCTTTTAAGCGTTGGCTGTGCTAATTTCTTACAGGGTTGCGACAAAAAACTGCACCAAGAAGCTACTCTCTGTATACCTCGAGCCACTCACTCCCTAGGAATCGGGCAGCAAGCGCACTACTTTCACACCCACTTTAGTGCTTAACTCATCAACGGGTAACATTTAAGAACAGGAATTTTCAGATCTGTTGTTAAGAGTTGTCTTGAACTCTCAACCACAAAGGTGTCTAGGTCAGGAAATACACCTCCACTGTCCGCACTGTTTTACTGGAGGACTTCCCGGGAGGCAGGGCGTCAACTCACAGAAGGTGGAAGAAACCCCGGGCAGAGAAAAGGAACGAACTGGCGGACCCTGACGCGAGAAGGCAAGCAGCAATGGGCCTGCGAAAACACCTGCCCGAGACCAGAGGACAATGGGCGAGGATCTGGGAGGAAACGGCTTGACAAACTTCAGAGCAAACACCCAGAGAAGCTAGTAAGGGCAGCGGGAGGCCGCGACCTGGCTTCGGGGAGCCCGGCCTCCCGTCCCGCCGGCCGGGCCGAGCTCAGAGCCTCCCACCGCCCGCGGCCCTGCACGGGTCCCAGGAGGTGGCGCGGCGGGTCAGGGTGCGCGTCCGGGGCACCTCGACACAGCTCAACCTCGGGTCAGGGGTGGGAGGGCAGCTTTCGCGGCCCGCCGGTCCTCACCGCCGCGGCTTGTCCGGGTACCTCTGACCGCCTCGCACCCGTCTCTGTTCTGCCCCACGGCGGAGCGCGAACTGGACGGGAAGTCGCAAGGGTCCCGCCCCATACTTACAGCTGCGGGACACGATTGGAGGGAAGTGGCGAGGGTCCCGCCCCATACTTAAGGCTTCGGGGCACAATTGGACGGAGCGTCGACGTCCCGCCCCTGATCGAGGCGGAGGCGGACGGGGCCTGCGCCTTGTTGGGGCACCTTGGCCAGTGGGAACCTCGTTGGGCCTGGATTCTGGGGTACGGCCGGTGCGAGGGCGGAGGGCGTGGGGAACCTTGACTCGCTCCTGGCGCCTGCCGGAGACCCCGCCTTCTCAGGCCACGCTCGCGCCGCGCCCCCGCGAGAGTTTAGACAGAATCTGCCGCGCCCCCGAGGTCCCGGGTCTGACCTCGGTGGTGAACTGAACCTTTTGGGTGAACCCATCTTACAGGAGTTTCGTTGGACGCCTTAGCTAAGCCGGGCTCCCTTTTACCCACTGCGTTTTGTTCAGTCCTCTCTGCAGCCGCGGTCTCGGGTGGGGAGGGAGCGGCGAAGTCCACATGGTTCTGACTGATCGCGAACACGGGTGCTAAACCAGGTTTGCAGGGAGCAGTCAGCCGCCACCGCCAGCACCGCGGTGCGTCCTGGGGTCCCCAGCGCCAGGCTAGGCAGAGCGCGCTGCGCTGCAGCCTGTGGGCGCCTGGCGGCGTCGCGGGAGACACCTTTCTAAACCATCTAGTTCCAATTCTGAAACATGTCTAGCCTAGGAGATCTCAATTAAACGATTATGCATTAGTGGTAGTAACTGCTTATGGCGTCGTAAAGAACTTTAGCTCTTAGTACAATAGTTGTGTTCAGGATAATGTTAGTATTTGCTTGCAAGATAAGCGTTCTTTAAAAGTAGCATAAACCTTTCATTGTACTTCCTTTCTTTCTAGTGATTCTTGCCGCCTCTTGGAAGTGTATGCATGTTTAATACCTTTTCCTAAATGGCACACACTTTAGAGCCCCTTAGCTCCACTCTTGCTCCTAATTTTGATATTTAAATGGAGATGAGATACTTCTAAACATTTCTGGATTCTTGGAAGGAACAAAGCTGTACGAATGAAGAAAATGAGTGAAACATTGGCTTGAGTGTGTAGAAAGGTGATCGTTTACAAATGTATTGATAAGCAGATGTACCAATAGTTAACAATGGTTAACAGCCGGTTAACATTTAAAAACAGCAGGTTTTTAAATGATTCATGTTTTCAAGCTGTGCGATATGTGTTACAGTGGCAGGTTCAAAGTTAATGTTGCACTCACGTTAACTTTGCACTAGTTTGCATTTCTTAGAGTGGGTCGGGAGACCTTGGTTGTTGAAGAAGGTGTCTCACACAGTTAAAGTGTATCTGGGCCAAGATTAAAACTGACTAAGTCAGAATATTTTTCTGGAAAAAAACTCGTGGTCACTATAACTAGTTTAAGTTGCCATAAAAATCTGTCATTTTTATTCTTGTGTAACTCCTTCCTAATATATCACAAACTGAAAGGAATCTTATGTTCCTGTAGCTAGCTTAAGGCCAAGACTTGAGATTGTGATGAGTAACCACATGTAGCAAATAGCCTTAATCTATGAGACAGATCTCCAACCTAAGTTCATCCTGATGTATAAAATGAACATATTGAAATAACTATGTGATCTTTCTTATTTTTAGTGGGAAGTAGGCAGTAGAGTTGTGGTCACTTTGTGAAGCAGCCTAACCCGGAACAGCCTTCACTGCCTCTCTGGGGTGTCCAAAAAAAACTGAACTCCACTACCGAGAGCAGATGAACAGCAATTCATGCAAAGGGACTTAGCAGTAACGATGGATCTAAGTTGCCATTGATGATGTTTATTGTAATGAAAGTTTACTCCCAAAATCTTCAAGGAAAAGTTAAGAGACCTATGATTTTTTTCCATCTCAGAAAACTTTATTATTACACAGAATGTAACATTTTAAAAAATTTAATAGCTTTATTGAGATACAATTTACTTACCAAAAAGTTCACCCTTTTTAAAATGTAGTATACATTTAACAATTTGTAGTAGTTTAATATGAGAATAAATCAATATTTTTATTATATTCTTAACTATGCAGTCACCATAATCTAATTTTAGACCATTTTGTCATTCCCAGAAGAAACATACCTGTTAGCAGCACCTTTGTCAAATATCAGTGTTCCATATTGATATTTATTTTATATATTTATTGAATTTATTTCTGAGCTTTCAATTTTATTGCCTTCACTTACCTGTCTATCCTTAACCAACACCACACTGTTCTGATAATTGCAGGTTTTTAGTTTTCAAATCTGAAAATCTGAGCCTTCCAGATTTGTTTTTCTTGGGGCTGGGGGTATAGCTCAGTGGCATAAGCGCTTGCCTGGCAAGTGCAAGGTCCTGAGTTCGATCCCCGGTACCGGAAAAAAAAAAAACAAAAAACTAAAAACCAGATTTGTTTTTCTTTTCCAAGATTGTTTTGGTTATTGAATATCCCTTACTTTTCCAAGGACATAACATCTTACATCATAACTAGAGACAGAATGTTTGCTTTCCATTTAGTGCATAAGTACTGGCTTTTAATGCACATTATGGTATGTGCATTAATCTAATTAACTTGTACACTGGAAGTATCAGTGTTCTTGTTTTTTCCCAGCTGTATCTTCATTTACAGTTATTATGAGACATAAAAATATGTCCACAAATGTAAAGTTCAATATGAGTATTAATAATGCTAGGTCTATAAATCTATATATTGTATGATAAGGAAATTCCTTTTAATGGTATTCAAAGACTTTTTCAGTATAATATATAGCTATCTGAGAAAATAAAGGAAATGATGTCCTCAAAAGGGAACGTTTTATTCAGTTTATTTTAAATTACCACTATATACCTTTCCCCCTGTGACCATTAATTGAGATACAGTACAAGCCCTTCTGTTTGCAAACAATTCAGTTCACAAAAACCATTCTGCAAAATCTCACTTCTGGTCACAAACTCCAGATCTGGTCACAAACACAAATGCAGCCATCTTTCCTAAAATCATAAAACAAATTAAGTTCATAAACTGACATACCACTGTATATCAACTTGAGTGGATTAAGAGATGCCTAGCAGATTAGCAAACAGGAATTTTCAGATTTGTTCTTAAAGAGTTATCTGGGTATACCTGTGGGGTGTTTCCAGAGATGATTGGCAGGTAGGCCAGCAAACTGAGAGAGGGAGATCCGTCTTGATTATGGGTGTCACCAACCAATAGGCTTGCAGCCTGGATGAAATCAAAGGGAAGAAGGAGAAAGCTGGCCTGGTGGAAAAGCTCCATCCTCCTTGAGTGGGGGCATCTTTTTCTGCTGTGGCCTGTGGACATCAGACTTGCTTTCCTCAGCTTTCCAATGCAAACTTACACCAGGGACTCTCCAGGGAGCTTCCAGGCCTTTGGGGCTGCAGCCCCGTTCCCTCTTGAACTGAGCAGCTCTGCATCCTCAGTCTCTCAAGTGCACGGACAGCCGTTGTGGACACTCCGACCTCTGATCCTGTGAACCTTCTGAATAGATCCCTTTGTACAGCTTCATATACCACTGATTCTCTACAGCACCCTGACCATTGCACCCCTGCTCCCCAGAAAAAGGATTATGGTCAGTCCTATAATAAAACATCAGCGAGATCAAATCCATATGTTCCTAGGCAGATTAAATGATCACAAGTGTAACTTTGTAAGTGACCTTGGGTAATGATTCCAGCTGATTGTCCTTGCTGATGTTTGAACTTATCTTTTGTTGTTTAACTAAGTCAACATCTCAGCTGACTTGCCCAGGCTGTGCTCAAACTCATGACCTCACACGATACTGCCTCAGCCTCCCTGAAGCTAGGATTACATATAGACATCTACTATCAGTAATGCCTTGAGCCTACCTTTTAAAATTTTTAGTAATAATTTTCAATTTTTATTTGTGCTTAAAATTGTAGCACTAAAAAATTTCTGGTTTATTAATCAGCCTTCATGAGAATGTTAAATTTTGAGAATGACTTATAATTTGTTACTTTTCTAGTGAAGCCAGTAGGTGAGGAGTGTCAGGGATTGAATTCAGGGCCTCGTGCATGTTAGGCAAACTCTTACCACTGAGCTACATCTTCAACCAGTGAATATTTTTTCTTTTTAAAATTTCTACTATACATTACTTCATACCTCATATTCTGATACATGCCTGATAATATACTTTGTCTATTAAAATGCATACACATTTTCTCTGAAGTATACTGAGGCTGCTGTATTATTTAGAATGTCTGGGTATTTCATCATCACTTTACTTTTTTTCTGTCCTTACATTATCAGAAATAATGTCATAAGCCAAAGTAACCCGTTCGTGGCTTTATACAGAAGAGAAGGTATCATGTCTTGCTCCATTTTCCATCGCAATAACTACTGATTGATTTATAAAGAAAATAAATTTATTTATTCTGGAGACTGGGAAGTCCAAAGAAGAGGAACTGCTTCAGGTAAGAGACTCCTTGCTGGTGGGGATACAGCAGTGCCCCGCGCCTCGAGGAAGATGGCAAGCTGGCCAGAAAGGGCTCCCTCCTGACACTGCCATTTACCTGATGAGCTGCCAGTCCTTGGATGCATGGAATGCCCTTGACACCTACCTGCAGGAATTAACTTGAGTAATGAATCAAGTTTGGGGGATACATTCACACCCTGTCATTCTGTGTTTTATCATGGCTCCTTTAAGAATTTACACCTTCTTTAGTGCATGCCAGGATATTTGATATCTGTGTGAGGATCTGAAATGTTGCACGATCTAAAGTGCCCTCTGTAATGTCACAGAGCTGGAAAATTGTCACATTCTTAGAGTGACTCATTTATAGTTTATTCTTGACAATAACTGTGCTACAAGGTAGAGGTACATTGGCATGATGTGGTGCTTGTCCTGTTATTGTTAATATCAAGAAGCTGAAGGAGGATTTTCACTTCTGTTGCAAAGACCATGTGTTAGAATCCAGTCTTTCCACCTTTAATAGCATCCCTTTTCTACCATGTCAAGTTAATTTAAAAATGTATTAACATATGAGGAACTTGGGATACACACAATATACAAATAAGATCCCAGGTTTAGTGAAGTTGAGCACAATTCCTTTTCTTGATTCCCTTTTCTGATTATTTTTCTAACACTAACCTTAAGGTTACTGTTACGGTTTAGGCTCGTGTGTTGGAGTTACGGTCCCCAAAACAGTGATATTCAGAAGCAGGCAGGCCTTTGGGAAGTAAGTGGCTAACCTACTGGATCCACACTCTCATGTCAGTTTTGGGATGTGATGGAGGGAGGGTCTCATCATCAACTCCTTCTTTTCCTCTCAGCTTCCTGGCTGCACTGAGAGGAGCAGCTGCCCTCTGCTGAGCCCTGCTGCTGATGTCCTATTCAGTGCAAGCCCAGAAATAATGAAACCGTAAGTCAAAATGCTTCTTTCCTCCTTAAAGCTGAATTTCTTGAGTATTTTGTCACAGTAACAAAGCTGACTAGCACAGTTACTATACGTCTTTGACTAGCACAGTTACTATACATTTCTCTCTTTCTTTTTTTCCTCCCCATGAGCCTGAGGATTGGACACAGGGCTAGCCACATGGTAAGCACATATTCAGCCCCTGAGATACACCCCTACCAACAGTTTCATCTTTTCTTAGCACCTGTGTGGACCTGTATGCACCTGTTGAAACTTACTGATTTGCCCTTCCTGCATAGCATTTACCTCAGTTCTGTATGTGAAGTACCTTTAAAAGTTCTCTTTTCAATTCTCGTGTGTGTGAGCTCCTTTAAGTTTTTCTCTGAATTCATAAACTCTAAAACCACCTTTCTTTTGTTGTTTTTCTTTCTTCTGGTCATGTCAACTACCATGAGGAAACTCATTAGGTGTAGCCAGGCTTCTCACCTTCAGCTCCACGCTTTCTGCTGCTATCAACATGTCGTGAAGTTTTTCAGACAGCATGTTCAATAAATGTGCAAATCTGGGGTTCAAGAGAAAATTCATAGGAGGCCACAAGGAAAATACAGGGATCCTAAAAAACCACACAGAATAGAGAATTCCACAGGACTAAGGGTGCAGCCCCATGGTAGAGTGCTTGCCCAGCTCATGCAAGGTCCTGAGTTCAGCGGTTCAATCACAGTGCTTAAACAAAAATGTGTGGGTAGTAAATAAAGACAACAAAGAATTCCATGAAAGCTTTAATACAGGAATATTCCTTTTTCTTTAAGTTCAACTGGGGTAAACTTAAATTTTCAAAAGGATTTTAAATAGAAATTTTGAATGAGACAGGAGAAACAGTGACACAGGATGTAGACTCATCTGGTAACAGAGCCAGCCAGGAAGCAGATCAGCTGGTTCTGATGTGTACCAAGGTGGGACACTCAGGACACCCATGGGCACTTGCTTCAGTGATGATGGAAATTAAAACTGGTGCAGCAGCATGAATTTACACACCAATCTTTAATCCAGAAAGAGGAAGGAAAGTGGCTTCAGCTTGAAAAGAAGAGCTGAAGGTGACACAACTAACAGATCAGACTGACCTCCTCACACAAGAACAGGAGCAGCACTCAGCATCACAGCGTAGGGAGGAGCCAGAGACTGTCCACTGGGTCATGAGTATAGCATTTTTTGGAGACTTCTTCCTCACGTTTTAGGGGATTTACTCATAGGGTAAGATATGGCTCGTGGGAACACCTGAGCAGCCCTCCTGCCTGCACGGACCCCGGGACAGGTGAGCTGTTTGGGGGCCCGACCGGATTTCTGAGTCGGGGAGAAGCTCGGCCCAGGGAGGAACACCTGAGCGGCCCTCCTGCCTGCACGGACCCCAGGACGGGTGAGCTGTTTGGGCGCCTGACCGGATCTCTGAGTCTGGGAGGAGCTCCGCCCAGGGAGGAACATCCAAGCAGCCTCCTGCCTGCACGGACCCCGAGGCTGGCGAACTGTTTACGTGCCCTGGCCAGGTCTCTGGGTGGGGAGTAGCTCGGCCCACAAAGCAGCATATGAGCAGCCTTTTGAGTGGAACTCTCAGCAGAAAGCTCAAGGGACATTCTTCCAAAGAGAAGGAGCCATTGGAGCAGCCTTTGCAATGGACCTTTGCCTGGTGAACTGCCTGGGTAATTTATAGCTCAATATTTTGAATCTGATATCAAAAAATGGGAAGACAGAAGAACAAAACGCAGTCTCAGAACTCAACCTCACCCAGAACAAGTCCTGGATGCTAGGATATAGGGGAACAAGGAAGCCACATACCTGCAAGTTCTGAAACGATTGCATCCAAAATAAAGGAACAACTCCATCAGGCCACAGAAGAGATTAAAGCAGAAATAAGCCACGTACCTGCAATTTCTGAAATGATTACGTCCGAAGTAACAAAAAACTCCATCAGGCCATAGAACAGACTAAAGCAGAAATAAGTCACATACCTGCAATTTCGGAAACGATCATATCTGAAGTAAAGAAACAACTCCATCAGGCCACAAAAGAGATTAAAGTAGAAATAATCTCTCAGACAAAAAATGAACTAAAAACTATAATGGAAGAAATGTTCCATACACATAGAGAAGAAATAGATAAAAGAATAAAAGAAAATAGGAAACAAATGGAAATGTTACAAGAGCAATTTAGGAATGAATTACCACGAATGAAACAGGTCCAAAGAGATGGCCAGGAATTGAAAACTTCCATTGAAAGCTTGCAAAACCACTTAAATGAAGCCAAAGATAGAATTTCAGATATTGAAGACAACATGGCAGCTAATGAGCGTGAAAGGAAGGATCTCATAAAGTCATCAAGGATCCAAGAAAAATCAATCCAACAGCTGCAAGATGAGGCAAAAAGAAATAACATTCGAGTAATAGGAGTCAGTGAAACAGCAGGAGACAACACAAATGATATAAAAAGAATATTTGCTGAAATAATAGCAGAAAACTTCCCAAACATGGTAAAAGATACTGAAGTACAGTTAATCGAGGCATATAGAACCCCAATGATCCATAACCCAAAGAAAACCACACACAGACATATAATAGTCAAGATCCCAGACATCCAGCAAAAAAAACACAGTATTAAAAGCTGCCAGAGAAAAGAAACAGATCACCTATAAAGAAGAGCCCATCAGAATCACAGCAGACTTCTCAACAGAAATCAAGAAGAGCTTGGAGTGAGGTATTACAGATTCTGAGACAAAACAGCTTCCAGCCCAGACTGATGTATCCTGCAAAACTATCCTTCAAATTCAATGGAGAAATAAAATATTTCCACGACAAAGAACAACTGAAGAACTTCGTGAGTGCCAAACCAGCATTGCAAAAACACTAAAAGATATTCTAGACAGAGAAAAAAGTGACCACAATCTTAAGAACAACAATAGAAAGAAACCCTCAAACAGAACAAGTAAGTAAACAGATAGCAAAGGTAGGAAAACAACAACAAGTAAATAACATGACTAGAATAAGCCAACATACAACCATTATCACCATCAATGTAAATGGCCTCAATTCACCAGTCAAAAGGAAAAGATTGGCAGAGTGGATTAAGAAACACAATTCAATGATATGCTGTATACAGGAAACACATTTTACTCAAAAGGAAATCCACAGGCTGAAAGTTAAAGGATGGAAAACAATTCTCCATGCAACAGGTCCCCAGAAAAAAGCAGGGGTAGCTATTATGTTTGCAAACAATGTAAACTTCAAACCAAAAACAATCAAAAGAGATAAAGAAGGCCATTACATACTAGCTAGGGGAAAGCTGCAAGAGGAAGAGATAACAATCCTAAACATTTATGCACCAAACAATGGAGCACCAAACTATACAAGTCAAATCTTAAGAGACTTGAAAAATCAAATAACTAATAACACTATTGTAATAGGGAACCTAAACACCTCTCTGATGCAGAGACAGGTCAACTGGACAGAAACTTAGCAAAGCAATAACAGACCTGAACCAGAAGTGTGAACAAATGAACTTAGTAGATGTATACAGAGTGTTCCACCCCACAACATCAGAATACACATTTTTGTCAGCTGCACATGGGTCTTTCTCTAAAATTGACCACATTCTATCCCATAGAGCATATCTACCTAAATGCAAAAGAATTGAAGTTATCCCATGCATATTATCGGACCACAGTGTAATGAAATTGGAAATTAATGACAAAGAGAACTCCAAAAACCGCATAAACACTTGGAAATTAGACAACAACCTCCTGAATAACCAATGGGTCACAGAAGAAGTGAAAGAATAAATTTAAAAATACCTACAAACAAATGAAAATGCAAATACAACCTACCCGAATCTGTGGGATGCAATGAAAGCAGTCCTCAGAGGGAAATTTATAGCAATAAACTCATATATAAAGAAAACAGAAAGAGAACAAATAAATAGCCTAATGCTACACTTCAAACTCTTAGAAAAAGAGCAACAAGCCAAACCAAGAGCCCAAAGAAGGGAGGAGATTATAAAACTCAGGGCAGAAATTAATGCAATTGAGATTAAGAAAACTCTACAAAAAATAAGTGAATCAAAGAGTTGGTTTTTCGAAAGAATAAATAAAATTGATAAACCCCTAGCCAAACTTATCAAAAAAAGAAGGGAAAGATCTCAAATTCATGCAATAAGGAATGAAAAGGATGAAATCACTACAGATCCCACAGAAATCCAAAAGATCATTAATACCTACTTTGAAAATCTTTACTCCCATAGGATAGAAAATTCAGAAGAAATGGACAGATTCCTAGAAAGGTACAAATTACCAAAATTGAATCAGGAAGACAAAAACATCCTGAACAACCCAATATCAATTAAGGAGATTGAAAATGTCATTAAAAACTTACCAACAAAGAAAAGCCCAGGCCCTGATGGATTCACAGCCAGAATTGTATAAAACATTCAGAGAAGATTTAATGCCAACATTCCTCAAACTCTTCAATGAAATTGAAAAAGAAGCAACTCTCCCTAACACATTTCTGGAGGCAAGTATTATACTGATACCAAAACCAGAGAAGGACCCAACCAAGAAAGAGAACTATAGGCCAATCTCGCTAATGAACATAGATGCAAAGATACTCAACAAAATACTAGCAGATAGAATACAGCGAATCATAAGGAAAATTATACACCACGACCAGGTAGGATTTATTCCAGGAATGCAGGGATGGTTCAATATTCACAAAGCAATTAATGTAATCATATCAATACAGCCAAAGACAAAAACCACATGATCATCTCAATAGATGCAGAAAAGGCTTTCAATAAAGTCCAACATGCATTCATGTTAAAAACCCTAGAAAAAATAGGAATAGATGTCCTCTACCTCAATCTGATCAAAGCCATCTGTGACAAACCAACAGCCAACATCATACTAAATGGGCAAAAACTGAAAACTTTCACTTTAAAGTCAGGAACAAGACAAGGATGTCCATTGTCACCACTCCTATTCAACATAGTTCTGGAAGCATTAGCCAGAGTAATTGGACAAGAGAGAGAAATAAAAGGAATAAGAATAGGAAAGGAAGAAGTTAAACTATCACTATTTGCAGATAACATGATACTATACATGGAGGACCCCAAAAACTCCACAAGAAAACTCATGGAATTAATTCACAAATTCAGCAGCATAGCCGGATACAAAGTCAACACCCAAAAATCAATAGCATTCCTGTACACGAACAACAAACAGACTGAGAGAGAAATTGAGGAAAACATACCTTTTACAATAGCATCCAAGAAATTGAAATACTTAGGAATCAGTCTAACAAAGAATGTGAAAGATTTATTCAGTGAAAACTACAGTACTCTGAAAAAAGAGATCAAAGAGGATCTCAATAAATGGAAAAACATACCCTGCTCGTGGTTAGGAAGAACCAACATTGTGAAAATGGCCATACTACCAAAACTGTTGTACAGATTCAATGCAATTCCCATTAAACTACCATTAGCATACCTCACAGATCTAGAGAAAATATGCCTCAAATTCATCTGGAACCAGAAGAGACCCAGAATAGCAAAAGCAATCCTGGGCAATAAGGACAACTCAGGTGGAATCACAATCCCTGACCTGAAATTATACTACAAAGCTACTGTAATAAAATCAACCTGGTACTGGCTAAAAAACAGACCTGAGGATCAATGGAACAGACTGGAAGATGCAACCACAACAAAAAACACACTCAGCCACCTAGTATTTGACAAAGGGGCCAGCCAAACTCACTGGAAAAAGGATGACCTGTTTAATAAATGGTGCTGGAGAAACTGGCTTGCCTCTTGCCAAAAACTGAAAATAGACCCAAGTCTATCACCATGCACCAAACTCAGGTCAAAATGGACCACAGATCTCAACATTAAAACAGAAACTCTAAATCTATTGGAAGAGAAAGTAGGTAAAAATCTTGAAGACATAGGAGTAGGCAGAGAGTTCATGAACAAAAATGAAACTGCAAGAGAAACACTTCAAAGAATCAATAACTGGGACCTCATCCTACTGAAAATTTTCTGCACATCTAAAGAAATCACCAGCAAAGTAAAAAGAAAACCCACAAATTGGGCAAAAATCCTAGCTGGCTGTCCCTCAGACAAAGGTCTTCTATCTAGAACATACAAAGAACTGAAAATCATTTTCCTGTCCAAATTCAAAGACCCAATCCAGAAATGGGCATCTGAGATGAATACACACTTCTCAGATAAAGAAATACAAATGGCAAATAAATATATGAGAAAATGTCCCACATCCTTAGTCATTCGAGAAATGCAAATAAAAACAACATTGAGATTTTATCTCACCCCAGTAAGACTGGCCAGTATTAAGAAATCATCCAATAACAAATGCTGGCGAGGCTGTGGAGAAACAGAAACTGTGCTGAACTGCTGGTGGGATTGCCGACTGGCGCAACCACTGTGGAGAGCAATTTGGAGATTTCTCAGCAAAGTAGGTCTAGAGGTTCCATTCAAACCAGCTATTTCCCTTCTGGGTATTTTCCCAGATCTGAAAACATCATATCACTCTGATATATGTGCACCCATGTTTATAGCAGCACAATTTGTAATAGCTAAATTGTGGAAGCAACCCAAATGTCCATCCACAGAGGACTGGATTAAAAAACTGTAGCATTTTTATATAATGGAATATTACTCAGCTATATAAAGAGGGACAGATTTGGGGCCTTTGTAGGCAATTGGTCACAATTAGACACCATACTCATAAGTGAAATAAATCAGAGGTACATGTGCAAGCAATGTATTGTGTCACTGGTGTAAGAACCTGAGGGTGGGAATATAAACTAAGATACATGAAGGAAATCTGTTCAAAAGTAAAAACCATGGGATGAGGAAAAGGAGAAAAGAAAGAGGTAAAAAATGTATGTATGTATGTATGTATGTATGTATATATATATATATGTGCAGGAGGGCTAACATGGTTCTACTATTGTATTATGTCACTTAATGCTAAGGAATAGTTGATGATTGGTTATTTGATCAATCTTGTATGTCTATATGTGTTCTCCTGAGCATACACTTTGAAGATATCAATATGCAATGCAACAACTATTGTTGGTTTTCTGTTGCTTTGTCTATAATTCAATTCTGATTATACTGCTATTGTGCTACTTTGTGTCTCTTTGTTAATGCTTTCTGGTTTTTTTTCTGTTGTTGTTGATGTAGTTCTTTTTCTTTCACACTGTAAAAAGAAAAATTATATATAAAAGGAAAGAGGGAAAAAAAGAGGAAGAAAAGGAAGGAAAGAAGGGGGAAAAAGGAAAAAAAAAGGAAGGGATAATTATCTATGTATGTAAGTAAGTATATGTATATGCAGCGTATCTAACTTAGTTGTACTACTGACTTAGGTCACTTTATTGTAAGGAACAGTTGATGAATATTTGATCAATTTTGCATGTCTATATCTGTTTTCCTGAATATACACTTCGAAGTTATCAATATGTCATGCAACAACCATTGTTGATTTCATATCACCTTGTCTGTAACTCAGTTTTGATTGTACTATTCTTATGCTACTTTGTGTCTGTTTTTTAATAGGTTTTTGTTCTTTTACTTTTAAAATAAAAAAAAAAGATATGGCTCGTGGCTATTCTTGTCCTAGGAGAGATCATGGGCCTTCCTGCCTTCACAGTCCACTGGGTTCTTGTGGTCAAGAGGAGGCCTAAGGGGAGGGGCACCCATACATCATTAGCAGGAAAGAAAGAGAAAGACATGGCTCCACCTTCAGGAGGCAACAGGATATGGACTGAGAATCCTTGTCTCGTGTCCCATGAGAGTCCTATCCTATGTAGGGTATCTGTCAGGACATCTGACTGTGCCTCGGGTCATTGCTGATTATCAGAACTGTTGGGCAAACTTCTGGCATTAGGTCAGCTAAGACCAGGGATTACACAGGACAACTGCCCACAAGGGAGAGTTATCAGGCCAGCCCCAGACGTAAATGGTGCTAAGATGAGAAAACTGTTGGTCTAAGGAGATGTGGAGTACAATGAGGTTCAGTTATGTGGCCCGGCCTTCCAGCCCAAATACCAACTCTGCCAAAGGCAGGATCAAGGTTTAAATCTTTTCTATTTCAACATTTATTTTACATAACAAGATAATTTTGTTTTCTTCTGTGAAATTCATACATGTGATCTACATCCCCAGCCTCACACTGAAAATTTTCAGTGCAGAGAAAATAAACACTGCACCTTACCAATGATTCCAACTTAATTTTAAGCACGGGAGCTGGGCTTCTCTGCTTCCCTAGTTCTCCATGATTCTGTCGATGCCCCTAACAGAACAGCCAGTGTTAATACCAACGCGGACTATCAAGTATGTACCTAGCATCTCCCAATGTGTGATGTTCCACAAGGAATGATAGAGGATTTTAAAACTACCACCTTCCCTAGTTTTTTGTTTTCTCTGATGCTAAGGATTGAATTCGCTGATTTATATTAATATTTTGCCTTCTGTTTATGTAGGAGATCCTTTTTCTCAAAGCTGTTTGAAATTTGGGGTCCATCATTATTAGGGCTCAGAAAACAATACTGGAATTCCAGAGCAATTGCCTTGGAGTGAAGTAGCGACTTACCTGCTCTGAGGCCAACTCTGGGCCGTGACCTCAGAGACTCTACTGACATCGAGGTGCCTGTGTTCCTCCACAGCTCAGCTCGCTACCCTCCTGGGCACTCCTGCCCATCCTATCCAAGGCTCTGCTCCTGTTTGTAGCTCGAGGAGTTTTGTGCTCCTCCATCTGGCCCTGTGGAGAGGCTCAGAGTTTGTGTACAGTTTCTGTGCTGTGAATTTCCTGCTTGTGGGTTCCTTGTGACTTTCTCCTATAAATCTGCCTGTGGTCAGTTTGCAGCCTGTCAGGTTAACTTGTCATCTGTAACTTTGCCTTTTCTTCACCTTCGCCTTGCATTCCACACTCTAGAGGAACCACACCTAAATGATTCAGATGTCACCTGCTGGCATCAGCTGTGCCAGGAAAAAAGAACAAAGGAGTATTGGCCTGTGTGACAGCTTTCTGGCCGTGTGTGTGTGGGTGTGCATGTGTGGGCATGTGTGGGTGTCAGGGTGGGACACTGAGAGAAGCAGCTCAAGAAAGAACTTTACTTGGCTCCCAGCTTCAGAGGCTTCAGCCTATGGCGGGCTTGCTCTGCTGTTCTGGGCTCCATGTTCACATCATGGCAGGGCGGACACAAGTAGTGCAGGAAGCAGTTGCCTCCTGACAGCTGGGAAGGAGGAAGAGGGAGAGTCAGAGACAAACTGTGAGAGGAAACAGCAGGGGCCAAAATAAAACCCTGGAGAGCACCCCCCCAATAATGTCTCCTCCACCTAGGCCCTCTCTGAAGTCTCCCCGCGTCCCAATACCCCATGAAGCTGTGAATCCATACAGCCTAGAATATTCCATGTATGAGGGTTCAGTACCCCCAAAGCCTCTGCCTTGGAGCACTGTTGCACTGGAGAACACCTCTTCACCCCAGGAGCTTCTGGGAGACACTGAAAATCCAAACCATAGCACTCCATCCACAGACTTCCTCACAGCAATGTTTCTTCAGATCTGCAGAACTTGGAACATGAGGTGACCTTTAGAGAACATCAGACCATGCGTCTAGGAGGTGGACCATCTGTCTGTGCTGAAGGCACACCTCCTTAAATTTCTGGTTGGTGCTCTGCTTGTGGGTGTTAGCTTATGGTTTAGGGCTACCATCTTTCAATCAGCCCTGGATCATTGTAGGAAAATTCTTTCTCTCCCTCACACCTAGTGGGCTTTTGCCCTGTGGTGAGGAAACCAATTCTTGTATACAGACAAGTTCATTCCAGCCTAACTTGAGTCTTCTCTATGAAAACACTGAGACCTTGTTCCTTATGTCGCATATCTACTGTGATGCCTTCTTTAAAGTTTTGGTTTACGTCTGAGTTCAGGGAAAGGTCTGCCTCACATGTACTGCTAATGAGATTTAAGCAACTTACTGAATTTCCTTTAAACTACAGCTGCCAAAATTTCAGTCATATGCACAGTGTCCTTTGCCTTGTGTGTATTGCTTTTGCTGCAAGACTAGGAAAGAAACAGAAACTGCATATAGAAAAAGGTATGTAATTAAAGAGCAGAGAAATAAATGTCTATGCAGAAGTACATGGGCAATATGATGTACTGTATCCTTTCTGGAGCAATAAGGGGTGTTAATGGGCGCTGCATACCTGTACCACAGCACTGTAAAACAGGTGAGATTAGCAGCTGCAATAATCAGAGGAACTTGGGAACAGGTGGACCGAAAAGGAGCATGCCCGGAAGAGAAGAAGATAAACGAAGGCAGTGGCGTGACTGCTTGACGAATGCACGCAAGGCAGTGAGGCACCAGGGGCAGAGGTTCGCCCTGGGAGTGCGCACACACTGGAGATAGAGAGGCCTGCATGCCAAACAAATACCAGAGTTTACAGCAGGAAATACAGCTCTACCATATAAAACGTAAGGGCCGGGGGTGCCTGAAGTATACTCTCCTGCACCACTCCGAGGCCCGGGACGCAGATCTGCCTCGTCCTGTGGTCACCACCCTCTCTGGAGCAGGCTGGGCAGCAGAAGGATCGGCCAGCTCCAAGTGCTTCAGACAGGAGCAGAAGGAGAGCAAGCCCTGAAGCAATCCACAGCATTGCCATCTCGAGGAGCTGTTCACCGCGGGAGGGGGAGAATCTATGGCCAACAGGAGCACCCTAGGGCCCTGGCACGGTGCAAAAGGACACCCAGCCAAGGGCCTGTGTTCACAGTGACTCTCTTCCTGGGAAAAGCAGCATGGCAGTTATGCGCCGTGCCCTGAGCGCTGTCTCTGCTGCCCTGGAAGAGAGCAGTTCTCACACTTGAGTCCTTCACAGCTAGAAGTCAGCCAACTGAGGGTTGAGACCGCAGACTGATATAGGAGAAGTAGAGTTCCTGGGAGAGTTCTGATGCTGACACCCTTGACAGATGCTTTCTTACGTAGCCGTCTTTCCGGTATGTGGGATATGGGACTCCGTATCATCAGTGCTTTTCAGGAAAACACAAGACACTGAAAGATACCTTTTTCCCTATTCAGGAGAGTGAGTTTTATGAGTGATCTGAGTATTGTGTATTATTATTTATGCTTATTACTTGGTACAGATGCCTTGGAAGAAGCATTCCATTGAATCACATGCTACAAGAACAAAATCAAGGGCTCTTCCTTAATACATTTTCCATCCAAAAAATAGAAATTTGATAACTTCATGAGGGTTTTTCAGCAAAACTTCAAATGACATACACTTAGGTCAATAAAAATAAAAGTGTTGAAACAATAAGATCATTTAAGAAGCTTTAAGATACTGTCTCATTTTAGTGTTCACAAAATAGTACACTAATTTTTACTCTTTTTTATTTATGTTTTTTGGTGGTGCTAAGGTTTCAACCCAGGGCCTAGCACGTACTAGGCAAGGTCTTCATCACTGAACTACAACTCAGTACTTTTTAAAATTTTACTTTGAGACTGAGTCTTGCAGAATCTGGACACAAACTTATGATCCTCCTGCCTCAGGCTCTAGCATGGCTGGGCTCACAGGTATGCACCACAGTGGCTAGCTTTAGCACTGTACTCTTCCTTTAACTGCAACAAACATATTTTATATAAAGTGTTAAGAATCTCTGAGCTATTCTCTGAGCTTTTTCTGGGCTCTACACTTAATCTTGGTACACAGAACTATCCCTTTTCCAGATAGAATCTGCAGATGAAATGATAACATTCTTGAGTCCACAATTCGCCTAGGTTTCAGAGCAGAGTGCACGGCAGGACCCCGTGTTCTGAACAGTATGCATGGGAAGGGGCAGGGCGGCTCGGCCGTCTCACTCAGCAGCCCGCTCCTTCCCACACGGATTCCTACTGTCAGCTGTCCTGTTGGTCCCTCTCCCCTCTTCCCGTCTCCTTGCCAGCAGCCTCTTGCCTGTACAACCCACCCCTTCCCTCCTTGGCTCATGCCCTGCCTGTCCTGCCATTGTGAGGATCTCACTCGGCTGCTGCCTCACAGAGATGCTGTGGGCTGCGGCGAGCCATCTGGGACTGCGCATCATGACGCACTTGTTAAAGCCGCTGCCTAAAGCCATAGTCTTCTGGTTAGCGTTCCACGTACTTCAGATTCTGTGCTGGTGTGTGCAGCGTGTGCCTCTTTCTTTTTCTTTTTTTTGTTTCGCAGAAGCTGTTTGTGAGTATCTAATGAGGTAGAGGTTTGTACAAATGCGTATTTATTGAGCACTGCTCTTTGCCCAGCATTGTCTTGGATATACTGTAAATCTACAAGTCGACTCTGATCTTTGCGGTTTTCTGTATCCATGCTGTAATAGCTCCTAGAGGGTGGCAGCCCCATGGTATTCTTTATTTTGTGATAAAAGATACATATTATTTAAAAAAACAACTGTTATACAGAGTACATTTGATGTTTTATTTATATAAATATAAGCACTGTGCTTATGCACTTTTCCATTATTTATACAATTCTTAACTTAATGATATCACTAGAGCTAATGTTTGTTTTTAAATAAAAATGAAACTTGGGCATGTATCATGTTTTATTTTTTATGTTTAATAGTGGCTCGCTATGTAGCCTAGGTTGGCCTACAGCTCCTGGGTTCAAGCCATCCTCCTGCCTCAGCATCCCAAGTATCTGGGACCACAGGCATGTGTTATATGTAGCTTATGTATCATTTTATCAGGCACATATTACATGTCCTCAGACAATGCCCAGCTAAAATGAGGGCCGCTTGAATTTTTACTTATGAACAAAAAGACACTGGATGAGAACAGTTGTCTTTGGGATGTAATAATAGAGTATTTTTGTTTCTTTACACTCTGCTCTGTTTCCAATGACCTAGCTAAGTACTCATATATATTTTAAGTACTCATATATATATATATATATATACATATATATATATATATATATATATATATGTATATTTGTGTGTATCTATATCTGTACCATGCCTATATTTTGGGGAGCCTCTTGATAGCATACACTTTTATGTCACATCAGAAGGATTACATGCCACTGTTCCTATAAGAGGTCAATCATCAGAAGCCCAGAAATAGTAAATGTGTTGTCTAGAGTTATAGAGCCAGAAAATGATGGCTAAGAGCCCATAACGAAAGTTCCTCTAGTGACTGGTCTCATAAAAATAGCAAGTGGAATTTCAGGACTACCCTTTCCTCCAATAGAATACACACACCCCACCTCTTAGACATTAAACCTTGGTGTTCTAGAACTTAAAACAAAGTATGCAGCCCAGAGATGCATGCCTGCATCTACTGTCCCTACCCAATTTGAAAGGCGTTATCTGTGTGTACATATATGTGTTACGTGTTATATCTGAAAGTGTCCTGTGCAGTAAAATGCAGGTATCTCAACACTGAATTCATGTCTTAGTCCTCAAGTAACAAAGAAGGTTTCTTTTATTTGAAAGCCCCATTTAAGAATTTAATGCATTGCTTTTTAAAAAAAATTCTCTCAGAGGCTCCTTACATAATCTATTGGAAGTTAGGAAACTTCCCTTAGAAAAATAAAAGTGAACATAAAGACACAAAATATTAAAAAATTCTGAAGGTTCGCAGATCCCTTGAAGCTCATTTATCTAAAAACAGTTTTTGAAGCATGTGCTGCAGTTTTCTTCTGAACACCCGGGCTGTTTGAAGTTTAGATCCCACTGTGCCCAGACTCTGAGGGACCAGGCATCTACTTTTTCAACAAGACAGTCTTCCCACACCTCCCAAGCAAGTGGATTCCAGAGCAAACAAGGACATAACAGGACTCAGATATTTACAGAACTCATATTAAAAACCAAAAATAAAGTACAGTGTGATCCCAATAACTCACTCCCAGGTATGTACTCAAGGAATGAAAGTCTGAATACTGTGGAGATCCCTACACATCAGTGCTTGTTGCAGCACAATTCACGTGGCCAAGTTATCAAACCAGCCCCCTAGTGCCCATTCAAAAGATGAGTGGAGAAAGAAACCGTGGAGTACATACACAAGGGAGATTCGTTTGGCCACAAGGAGGAACAAAATCATGTTATTTGTAGGAAAGCAGAACTAAAGATCAACATGTTAAGTAGAATAAGACACAGAAAGACAAGTAACATACGTTTTCTCTTACGTGTAAAAAAAAGAAGTGACATGAAAGTGGAAAGCAGATGGAGAGGAAGAACATGGGAGGGAGGCACCGGAGCGGGCCTGATCAGAGTCTGAGGGCATGTGTGTGAAGATGCCACGACGGCGCCGCGTAATCAACAAGCACTAGTCAAGTGACAGAGACTATCGGTGCTAGCCTACAAATTGGGAAGCTGAGCAGGAGCTTGGCAAGCAGAGGGGAAGAAAGGAGGCAGCAGTGAAGGGGGGAAGAGCGGCCCTTGGATAATAATAGGTCCACCTGGGACTGGAAGGAATAACAGCAAGATGACCTTCTGATGAACCAAGAGCAAAGCTGCAGGAACAGCACAAAGTCTCGAGGCCAGAAGCAGCGGTGTCCACTCAGGCTTGGGCAGCCTTGGCAGTGGAGGTTCCAGCAATCCCAATGGCACACAGCCAAACTGGGTCTCTTCCAGTGAGAGGGAAGGAAGCTGTGAACATATACAGGAATAGTACTCACCTGGATAAGCAATAGGAGCTCCCAATGACTTTAAAAGCCAATCATAAGCTAAACACTGAGGGGGTTATTTGCAATAGAAGAGGGCTTGTTAATCATCTCTTCCAACTTTCTCATTTTAAAAGGTTTTGGAGTTTATCAAATGTTATTACTATTTGAGGTAATTGACTCCAGGGCTATCTTGTATGTGTTAGACAAGTGACCTACCACAGAGCTGCAGCCCCAGCCTATATAATATGAAGTGAATAGTTAATATAATGTTTGAAGTATGATAACAAATATGGTGAATGTTTAAATTTTTTAAAATTTACTACAGTAAAATCACACTGTCACGAATCCCTTCAATACACTTCCCCTCACTTCACACACACGCATCCCATTTTCTTGCCACTTTCTGCAGCAGCTCTGGCACGCTCTTTCCTGAGGGTCTTCAGTTGTACTGTTGTGGCTGCCTTAGCATCCCGAATTGATTCAAACTGTTCATCTTTCACGATCATTTTGACTTGTGAGAAGAACCAGATGCTCCACAGTGCTAGGCTTGGTGAATGAAGTAGATGACGATGCTCCGAGATGCTTTTGTGGGTCTTCCTTTCTGCTGGGTGGCCCTCAGAGTAAGCATTTCCCATAAGTTTTTATTATACCCTGTGAACACACCCAGGAAAGGGGACTTCCAGACTGCTTCAGAAAGTGGCAAGAACCCAGGCGTGGTGGCACATGCCTATAATCCCAGCACTCTGGAGGCTGAGGCAAGCAGTCACTGAGAGTTTGAGGCCAGCCTGGGCTACATAGTTAGTCCAAGGCCAGTCTGAAGTACATAGCAAGACTGTCTCAAGGTGCCCCCAAAGTGGCAAGAAAATGGGATGTGTTCAAAGTGGGGGGGATTTTGAGGGGGATTAATGCCACTGTATCTTTCACTGCAGTAAGTTTTCTTTTATTTGAAACACACATTTTTGATCAGTCCTGCACGCTCTTTGTTTTATGGTGGAGATGACAAGTAACAGTGCAATTTGCATCTGTGGAGCAGCTCTCATCCCAGATTATTCCCTAACCTGCACAGTGCTCACTAGTGGGCAGTCCCTCACTGCTGTGCTTCGTGCAGTCCACCTGTTGGCAGCTGCACCCAGACAATGCCCTCTGCATTATCACTGCTGAACAATGAGAAAGGGTGCCAGGGCACGGGGAGCCTGCAGATCAGGGAGGGTGACCAGAAAAGCCCTCCTAGAGGGAGTGGCCAGGCCAGGGAGGAGACAGAGAGAAGCAGACTGGGGCTTCTGTGCTCGCTGGCTTCTGGATAGCAAGGCAGGGAGGCACCCACTTGGAGTGCAAAAAGATGAGACCAGATTCTCTCCAAAACCTGCAGGAGGAACACAGCCCTGATGACCCTAGCTTTCTCCCCTACAAGATCCATCTTCCAGCCTCTGATCTCTTGACTGAAAGGAAAAATAAATCTGTGCTGTTTTAAGCCACCACATTGGTGATCATTAATTACAGCAACAACAGGAAATTACTACAAAATAGAGCAAGACTTGCTCAAGCTACGCCTCTAGTGATCAGCCAGGAATCACACACGATCCGTCTCTGGCTCATTCCTTTTTCCGTTTGGTTTTGTTTTCTGACTTTGGATCTTTAACAGGTTTTCTGAAAATACCTTCCTGGTCTCTAAGGATTTCTTTGTGCTGAACACACATAAGACAATACCACTTCTGTGAGTAGAAACGAGACAGTACTCTGGTGGCAGAGACAGCAATCACATTTCTCAGAGCTTCAGTCGAAGAGCGGAAGGCTGGGAATGAAGAGCCAGACTGAAGGAAGAGGACCAGTTATTCACCTGTAGAGCTTAGGTCTGGGTCATGATGCATGGTCTGTTTTATATGTTGCCATATCTGCTTTGCTAGTGTACCATTTAGGATTTTAAAATTTATGTTCAAGAATACATTGTCCTAAAATTTTAGCTTCCAGTAATGTCCTCGTAAGAATCTGGTCTCATGAGTATGCTAACCTCATAAAATGGGATGGGCGATGCTTCGTCTTTTCTTGTTCTCTGTAATTTGAGAAAATAGGAATCATTTGTTCCTGGAGTATTTGCTAGATTTCAGAGAAGCCCTCTTGAGCTAGAGCTGTTATTCTGTATATTGTTGCTTAAGAGGTTATTTGTTTACACAGATTTAAACATGATTAAGCTTTTGACATTATGTTGTAACCATCCTTTGGAAATTTTGACTCTGAAATAATCACAGATTCATATGAAGTTGCAAAAGTGGACCGGACAGATCCTGTGTGCCTTTGTCCTCATTCCCCTGGGGCTTAGAAGCGCGTGCTCTTGTACAGGTAGTCCAGGGACTGACACTGGAAACTGTACATGTACAGTTCCAGATCTGTTTACCACATGTGTACGCAAACACAGTGACACCCACAGTCTGAGACGCTTCCACTCCCTCCAGGAGCACCCTGTCTGCACCCTTCTCTGGTCAGGTCCTTCTGCTTCCTTCCTCTGCAATCTCTAGTGCTGGCAATGACTGATTTGTTGCTCATCTCTATGGCTGTCATTTCAAAACTGTTATATAAATGGAATCATCCAGTAGGTGACATTTTGAAATTGGCTTTAAGATAGGATTTGTTTTCCTTAGGAAACAAGTCTCACTATGTTGCCCAGGTTGGCCTTGAACTTGCAAGTCTCCTGCCGCAGTTTCCACAGCAACTGGGACTACAGGCATGGCCACAGTCCTGGTGACACTGGCTTACTTTACTCACCAACACACTTTTGATCTCAGGTGGAACACAGTTTGTTTAGCCACTCACCTATTGTGAGACATTTTGGTTGTTTATGTTTACAAGTAAAATGTATTAGCATTCATGTACAAACTTCTGTATGAACTCAAGATTTGATTTCTCTGGGATAATCCCCAAGAGTGTGCTTGTTAAGCTACATGTTAAGGATAGGTTTAGTTTTCAAAAAAGGCCACTCAGTTACTTTCTAGAATGGCTGCTCCATGTTCTCCCAGAAATATGTGAGAAACCTGGTTCTTCTATATCATCATAGCATTTGGTATTATTGACTTAATTTTTGTCTATGAAAGTAGGAATATAGTGGTCTTATTATGGTCTGCATTTGTGTTTCCTTATGGTTAGAGATGTTAAAAAATTTTGTGTTTATTGCCCATAGATATATTGTTTTGTATTTTTATTACTGAATTTTAAGAGTTAGTTGTTTGTTTTCAGTACTGAAGACCAAACCCAGGGCCTTACACTGAGTTACACTCTAGCCCTTTTAAAATATTTATTTTTCAATTTTGAGTCAAGGTCTTGCTAAGCTGCACAGGCTGGCCTTGAAGTTGAGCTTCCTCAATCTCCCCAGCAGTGGAGACCACGGGTATAGGCCACCCTACATGTGAGAGTTCTCACACAGAGTCCACCAAAAGGGTACATATCAGGAAAAGAAAAGCTGATATAAATATTTTAATACCAAATTTACCAAAACATCCTGAGATTAATACAAATTACCTTGGTCTCTACAATTACAAGAGGTTCTTAAAGTGGTGGCCACTGGCTTCCAGGCATTTATTAGTACAGTGAACTGCTGAAGTGTGCATACATTTTTTGGTGACTTTCTCTCTTTGTTTCTCTCTCTCTGTCTCTCCTTCTCTCTATATATATATGTAGTATGTGTTTGTGTGTGTGTGTGTGTGTGTGTGTGTGTGTGTCTGTGTATGTGTGTTGCTAGGGATTGAACCCAGTGCTAGAAAAACACTCTACCATGCTACAACATGAATGTACACCAATAAAAAAATCACAAAGCACAAACACATACCATTTTTGCATGAAAAATACAACCCATCTAAATGAACGAAACAAACTGACAGAAGCCATCCCCAAGGAAGCCCAAACATTGAATTTACTAGATGAAGTTTTGTGAATAGAATATTTTATTTAGTTACAATGTAATAACCCTGGAAACTGAATTTTCCGCCTTTCTCAGTATTGACTTTTCATTGTTAAAGGCTGTAATAGTCTTTTTATTCAGTAACTTTTCCAACTCTTTTCTCCAGAGACCGATTCCTTGTCAGGTGTGGTACCTGAAGCTCGGTCCCATTCCTGGTGCTCAGCTAGGTTTGGGCCCGGGCTGTCTTGAGTGCCAGACCTTCAACAGCATCCTTTCACTCGCAGCGTCACCGCTCTGCGCTGTTACGCTTGCTCAGGACTGGGCCAGGTGCTCACCAAGCCCTGGGAGCACTCAAAGAGGAAGCCCTAAGGGCTTTTCAGGTTTTCTCTGGCATGAATCCTGTCGTGGGCATGTGTGTGGCTTTGTAAATGCTCCTGCAAACATTTGTACTTTTGAATGCCCTAAATTTCCAAAACTCCCCCTGACCTTTTCTCCCAGTGCGTGGGTTGTCTGTTGTATCTCAACAGTCTTGCTGCAGGTTGTTTGCCCACCACTGAATGTTTTTGAGCAATGCCTATTGTTTTTCTAGCTAGGTATGTTCCAAATTAGGCAAATGGATAAAAGCAACTGCCTCTGTCCTTCAGGCAATTCGCAGGGACTGGGAGTAAAGTGTCCTGCTCCCTTGGCACCAGGGGCGGAGGCCCACACCTGGGACCTGGGCTGCTGTCTCCCAGCCAGGAAGGCCAAGGTGAGGAGAATAGTCCCGGCCTCCCTATTGTTTTTAAGTTGCTTCCTTCTTATTCACGTTTTCTTAGTCGCTGTTTTCTAGAGTTCTGACTGGTTAATTCTGATCCCTCCGGTTGTCTCTAGATGTTTCTGCTGGCAGGTGGAACTCAGAGCTGCCTGCCTGGCCATGTTGATTTCACTGCCCACAGTGACCCTTCAAAAGCCTGCTTCTCACTTTAGAGTCTATTTTCCTGCTGATATTAATATAGCCACGCTAGCACATGTCAGTTAATATTATTGCAGTATAACATTTTCCATCTCTTTTCTTCCTTTTTGCACCTGTGTTTTAATATGATTCTTATAAAAGGCATACAAATGAGTTTATATGATTCAGTCTAACAATTTCTGTCTTCACTGAGACACATAATTCTTTTACATACAATGAGGTGCTTCTGTCTGAGTTTGAATTTATAGCCCTTATGGAGCTTTCTAATTATCCCTCAACTTCCATGTTTCTGTTTCTGCCCTTTTGTATTACATTTTATCATTCCCTTCTTTTTTATACTAATTTAAAAGTAGCATTCTATTTATGTAATTTCTGCTATAACCCTAGAAATTAAAAGATACAAGCTTAGTATGTCACAGGCAGCATAAAGACCTATAGAATTTATCTTAGCAGCAGTTGATTTGTCAAATTCATTTTCTTTAATTATTGCACATTCTTTTTGCAAACCAAAGATTATTTACTTACATTGAATTAGTTCTATCTTTCACAGTATCTGCTGCAACCCACACAGGCAGTGGGGTCCTGAGGGCAGGCAACAGGTGATTAAGAAAAACCTGGACACATTCTAAAAGGAAAGCTGGGACTGGGTGGGACCTGACCTCCCTGATGGAGAGACAGCAACAGAGCAACTCAGTCTGTGTCTTTATACACCGTAAAAAGTGGGGAAGCACACAACAGGCCAAAGTGCAAGGTCTCAGTGTTTTGCTGAGAACACTAAAAGCAAAAAATTCTCAGAGGTCTCTGTGCTGCAGTTAACAGGGAGGAACACCAAGGCCAGACACCTGCTGGACCGCTCTAGTTCCAAAGACCTGTTTACATGGCTCACCTCTGGCTCTCCACGTTCTCGAGGATAGCCTTGCTTCAGCCCCAAATGTGTGGTCAATCTCCCGCTCAGCTGCTTCCCACACACATCCATGTCAGAAGCTGTCAAAGTTAAAAAATATCCAAAGTCCAGGGGAAAATGTTTTAAATTGAAGAACAATGTTGGTCACCTTCCAAATCTTTTGCCAAATAAAAGGAGCAAATTGACAGCAGTTCATTAGCACTGAGAAGATAGACGAGGACTTTGATACATGTGATTTGGGTTGCAAATCCCACCACACAGGTATTTATGTGCTGGGGCTGCTATAGCAAACACCATAGACAAGCTTAACCGCCTGTAGCTGAGTCCAAGATGAGGGAGGTGGCCCTGCTGCCTCTGTGACTTGGCAGGGCCACTTTCCCACCACATCTTCACTTGACCCTTCTTCTGGTGTCTTTCTGTGTCCTAACCCCCTTTTGCTAAAAGAATACCAGCCAGTTGAATTAAACCTAACCGAAAAATACCTGGTTTTAGCTTAATTGCTTCTTTATCTACCTGTGGTGCATTAACTAATGGTCAGTTTAAGTGGGGACAGCCAGCTGAACGGAGTCAGCACAGTTCTGGGTGTGGGAGACACACCCGAGGAGTGTTGCCAACAGCATAAAAGAACAGGAAGGGAAGATTATGCTAACGATTTTCCTGGAGAAGCTTTTGCCTGTCTGGTTTTCCCCGCTCCACTGTTGTTCACAGAGGAGGGGCTCAGGTCCTCACTATCACTGGGGAGGCCGCAGTTCTCTTTGGGGAGCTCTGGGCTTCACCTTGAGCGTCGATTCCTGGCTCAAGGCGGATCCCTCAGCCTTGTGGCATGGATCTTTCACCCCGCTAGAACAGACTTTCTAGCTTCCACCACTGGCCTTTCAGTCGTCCTGGTGCAGATCTCGACGCGGACTTGTGGATACCCCCACGGGCTCTAGGCCTTTAGCTGGACTCATGCATGACATTGCCATGGAGTTCAGGGCCTCTGCTGGATTCTTCAGGTCACCAACCCAGGGACAGATTTCTTGCACTCTTCGGCATTTTACTTTTTGGATGAATACTGTAAAATTCTGTAAATTACGTGCTCCGTATTAAGTCTATTCCCTTGCAAATGCTGATGACAACACAGCCACGTTCGGAGACAACGGCAGGCAAGTGGCGGAGCAAATTGTTGCGCTTGCGTCACCACGAGGGGGCGGACGGAAAGCAGGGGCTGGGCTGTCAAGCACCCTGAAGGAGGCCCAGCAGCACCCTGAGGCCTGTGGGAGACTGCAGCATTCAAAGTGTGGCAGAGCAGTAAAGACCTAAGGTGATGTCAGCCTTCCAGGTGAGAGGCTGAGTACTTTCCCTACAAGAGGGAACAAGGCAGGGTCATCTGCTCATGCCACTGTTATTAACGTAGCACAACAGGTAGTCCGCAGGATGAGGCAAAGGAAACAGATGAAAGGCACAGAGCAGAAAGAAGGCTGCGGGGGCCGCCTTCCCGAGCCCTGGAATAACCAGGCCCTCCCTGGGTGAAGATGGTCTGTGGGGCCCCGGGGTCATGTTCAGGCCTTACAGCACCCATCCCTGCCTTTCACAGCCTGCTGTGGCCAGGGCGGACCCCTCTTCTGGCCTGTCTCTCTCTTTCTCACTTTCCCCAAGGGCCTGAAATGCTGATGTCACCAAACAGATTAACTCGGTAAAGGAAAGGCCGGCTTTGGCTCCAGGGTCTAGTCTGTGGTCCCTCGGCCCCCTTGCCTCGGCTCAGGCAGTTCAGCCCACTGTGGAGCCAGAGCTCATCAGGGACACAGAGGGGCAATGCCAGGCCCCAGTAACCCCCACGGTGTGCTTGGGGCCCCAGCTTCCTCCTGCCAGCCCCCAAGCCTACCACCTTCTGGCATCACAGTGTAAGAAAAGACTACAACACTCATATAAAGCTGAAGAAAGCAACTTGAGCCAAGCACAGTGACCCACAAGTGCCCATGCCTATAAACCTCACGCTGGGGGCTCAGAGGGTTCCAAGTCTGAGCCCAGCCCAGGTTACACAGTGAGTTCAAGGCAGGCCTGGACTACATAGCGAGATACATAAACAAGATAATAATCAATGAACAAAACAGAAACCACTCACAGAGTGAGCCACCTACCCACTTGTCTAACTTGGTCTGCTCCCGACGCCTTCCCCAACTTGGGCAAGCAGCTGTATCAGCTGTCCCTGACCGCCAGGAGGCCAGGCCTGAGGCCCCAAAACCTCACGTGTGTGTGTGTGTGTGTGTGCGTGTGTGTGCGCGCGCGCGCTCGCGAGAGAGAGAGAGAGAGAGAGAGAGAGAGAGCACGGAAAGGAGGATCTGGCTGTGAAAGAAACTAATTTTAAAACAAGGGGGAATGTTCAGAATAATTTTGAAAACCTAACCCCTGGGACATGGGAACTATTTGGTTGCCAGTTCAAAAGAAACAGATGGAGGCTGAAACCAGGGCTCTCCTCTCAGTACCTGTGACCAGGCGACATCTTGTGGCACATGTGGGTGCTGCGTGCAGCTGGCGCCCACACTTGGAGTCCTGGTTAGAACCGACCCTGGCGCTTTCCTTTCCCTCTGAGAGGTGTCTCCACGCCTTCCCAAAACTCCTGGGCAGCTGAAACAGGGCTGGAGAGACCGAGTCCCCCTGCCTCGCTCCCATGGGGCCTCGTCTGGCAAGAGGACTGTTTAATGTTGGCAACAGTGGGAAGTGGGGACGCTCAGGCCCCACTGAGCACATCACCATAATGCAGAGCAGCTTGCGACATAGAGAGGCGGCTGCGGACACAGACGAGACAGCATGCTGATTTCCTAACAGCCTCACACCCTTTCCTTGTGTTGTCCTTCCAGATCTAGCGCAGCGTTCCCTGTTTCTGCAATCTCAGAAATGAAAAAGGGAGGGGACAAACCCTAAGCTCACAAAATTGTTTCACCTGACATTGGTGTCATCAAAGAAAATATAAAAACAAAATTCAAATACGTCTAGGTCTTTGTCAGTTGAACTTTCTGATTTTAACGACCTACCTGTTCAACCACTGTGTGGACTAATGACTGGACTCGCTGTTCTGACGTACACCCGATGCTGGGACTGCGACCGCGCTGGGACTCTCGCCGAAGGCTGCAGAGCAGCTGCACAGCCTTAAGGCGGCTTCTCCAGCACAGCACTGCAATTACTTTGTGCTGCTGCTGCTGTGCGGTACCGCACTGCAGCTTTGTGTTCTGTTATGCATCAGTGCTGCATGTGAGAGTTAGGCCAACAAAAGCAAAGCCATCAGGTCGCACTCTCCTTTGCCCGTGGCTGTGTTCTGAGAATTGTGATGTGCATGCTGTGTGCAATTCCTTGTTTAGCAACCAGTGCATTTGATGCTCTAGTGGCAGGATCGGAACTTGATCATTAAGCAAGGAAGGGCTACATTCAGTTTATTAAACTCAAAGGTTTAAAAACTAGTTTTGGAGGAGTTTTTTGTTTTGTTTTGACAGTGTCTTGCTATGCAGTTCAGGCTGGCCTAAACTATGTAGCAGGGGCAATCCTCCTGCCTCAGCCTCCTGAGTGCTGGGATTATAGGCATGTGCCACCATGCACAGCAAAAACCTAGTTTTTCTTAACTAATTTCAACAAGAAAACCCTTTTTTGTTTTTGTTTTTGGTATCCCAACCCTTTTTAAATTTTTGACACAGGGTCTCACTAAGTTACCTATACTAGCCTCAAGTTTGTGACCTTCCCACTTAGTCTCCCAAGCAGCTGAGATTATAGACATGCACCTCCATATCAATGTGAAACGTTGGGTCTATTAAAAATTTGTGTATGAATAAAATGATTGTACGTATCTTAATACAAATCGAATATTCTTAATGTCTCCCTAACAGTTTCAATTCACCTGAATAAGTAACCTATTTAGAAAGTTATTGACGTAAAGTACCTTAAGCCAGGGGTTCTCAGACCTGGAGAGTTTATCACACCAATTCCCAGGCACTCCCTGTACCCCTAGAGTTTCTGATTTCACAGGTCTGGTGTAGAACCCGAAATATGCACCAGCAATGAGTACATTCCACACTTTGAAGCTGCCAGTCTGGAAGCCATGCTCTGAAAGCCACAACCTCCATCACCTAGAGTGGTGCGGCACACCCATGGCCTGTGTGCCACAGTGGTCTGCCTGTATTACCAAGAGCTCTGAAAGGGTTCCCATCACTGAACTAGAGCGCTAAGTACCCATATAAAGTACCTGGCTTTCTTGAGAGGTAGAAGCAAGATTTTTTTTTCCTTTAACATGGCCACCAAATGAGACATAGAAGCAGGATTTCTTTCTATCGTTCAATTCTTGTAAATTAAGTTCTCTTAAATTCAGTTTACAAACTCAAATTCTTCTATGTATGCTAAGCGTGGAAGTTTAAAAATGTAATATAATTTGTACATTTCAAATAATGATCACGTCTACAATATCAGATTTTCCAACAAGTTATCTTTTAAATAAAGTATCCAAGGTTTTTGACAACAAATGCAGAATCTACAGTGAGCGCTGTGATCTCTGATGCTTGAAGTTCACTGCAGGCAGAGTTTCTAGAGCACAGAATAATTATTTATGTGAAAGGATGAGTCTGAAATAAAAACACAAAGAAAATAAAGTGAGTTTTACTTGCAAACTTTTGCAAAGGAGTCAGATTTGAAATAAAAATGTTCAAATTTTTAAAAATATGAATACTTCAAGAAGAGGTTATACCAGGCATGGGTGTGGTGGCACATGCCTGTAATCCTAGCACTCAAGAGGATTGCTGACAGTTTGAGACGAGATTTTGGCTACATAGTGAGTTTAAGACCAGGCTGAGGTACAAGGTGAGACCCTGTCTCAAAAAAAGAAAAAGAACAGAAAATAACATTTTATTGCATCATGGTAAAAAAAAATACCTGATAATTTTTAAAAGCTTTTGGAGATTTGTTTTGTGCCCTGTCATATGCTCTGTTCTGGAGACTTACACTGATAAGAAGAATGTGTGTTCTGCCGCTATTGGATGGAATATCCTGTAGGTATCTGTTAGGTCCCATCATTTTCTAGGCTACAGTTTAATTCTATGGTTTCTTCATTGATTTTGTTTGGATGCTGTATCAGTGCTGAAATGGGGTATTAAGGTCACCTAAAATTATTATATTATAGTCTATCTTTTTAGGTCTATTAATATTTGCTTTATATATTTCAGTGCTCCAGTATTGGATCTATATGAATTTATCACTGATATTTTCTCTCTCTGAATTGAATCCCTTATCATAATAAAATCGTCTTCCTCCTACCACCCCACCGCCTGTAACTAAGTGTCTGTTTTGTCTGACAACACCGCTGCTGCTTTCTTTCGACTCCGATGGCGTGCTGGCTATCCCGGTCCATCTCTTCACTTTCGGTCTGTATTTGTCTGTTTTCTTTCCTGCCTTCTTCAGTATGCCTTTTCTCTTTCTATTAATTAAGTTTCTTGGCGTATTTTACATACGCATAATGATCACATTTGTCACAGGGCATGTAACCTGCACACGACACAACCCATTCCCTACCCTCCTTCCACTCCTCCTCCGCTCTGTATTTACAGAAAGCATTGTTTCCATCTTTTCCTTTTCTTCTCACCATTTTCTTTTTCCTTTCCTCCTTTCCATTTCCTCCTCCCTAGTTCCTCTTCCTATCTGAACATTTCCTTCCTCTTTCCACAATATCTGTTAAACATTCTAGTCCTTATTTACTTACAGTTTCTCACACCAGAGCAATAATGTAGTGTTTACATGTGTGTCCAGTTTATTTCACTTAAGAGAATGGTCTCAAGGTACATCCATTTAGCTACAAATGTCCAAAGTTATCCTTCTTTATGGCAGAGTAGTACTCCATTGTGTGAAAAAAACACAACTTCTTTATCCATTCATCAGTGAATGGGCATTTGGGGCGTTAACAAGATTTGACAATTACAACCCGTGCCAGCTATTAACACGGGTGTGCATGTATCACCGTGGCCTGATGTTTTTAATTCTTTCAGGGAGCTGTCCAGAAGAGAATAGCTGAGGTTGCCGGAACCTTTAGCCCTAGTTTTCTGAGGGACCTGCGCACTGGTCCCCACAGTGGTTGCGCTGGGCTATCCTCCCTCCAACAGTGAAGAGTTCCTTTTTCCCGAAAGCCCTGAAAGCATTTTTTATTGACTGATTTCTTCATGATAGCCATTCTTTCCTGGGTGAGATGGCGTCTCAGCATTGTTTTCATTTGTATTTCTCAAATGACCAATAATATTGAACATTTTTTCATATATGTATTTACTGTTTCTACTTCCTCACCTGAGAAGTGTCTCTTTATTTTAGATAACGGATGGGGTCCTTAAATTTGGGAGGTCTGATATTTTAAAAATTCCTCATATATTATAGATAATAGTCCTTTGAGGAACACCTGCCAAACATTTTTTCCCACAGTGTGAGTTGTTTCTTCACTTTGTTGATTTTTCTTGCTGAGCAAAAGCTTTTTAATAAGATGAGATCCCCATTGTTGATTCTTTGCAATAGTTCCTATGTGTTCAGGGATTTGTTCATAAAGTGTTTGCCTACGCTGTCTTCAAGAGTTCTACCTATTCTATCTTCCAGCAGATTTAGTGTTTCTGTTTTAAGACTTAGATCTTTGATCCATTTTGAACTTAGTTGAGTGCATGGTGAAAGATATAGGTCGAATTTTACTCTTTAGCATGTGCAGAGCCAATTTTTCCAGCACCATTTATTAAAGAGGCTGTCTTTCTTCCAGTGAATGTGTTTGGCACCTTTGTCAAAGATAAGGTGGCTGAGTATGTCTGGAGTTGTTTCTGCATCTTTTAATCTGTTCCATTAATCTTTGGGTCCTTTTTTTTTGCCAGTACCACACTGTTTGTATCACAGTGGCTTTATAGTCTAATTTCAAGTCAGGGATTGTGATTACCCCTGCCTTGCTTTGGTCACCCAGAATTGCCTTTGCTATTCTAGGTCTCTTCTGATTCCAAAGGAATTTTATGGTTGTTTTCTCTAATTTTGTGGGAATATGCCATTGAAATTTTGATCAGAGTTGCATTAAATTTGTGTAACAGTTTTGGAAGTATGGCCATTTTCACTCTATTGGTTCTTCCTACCCAAGAGCAAAGGATATATTCCATCTTCTAATATCTGCTTCAATCCTCTTTTTCATAGTACTGTAGTTTTCAATGTAGAGGTCTTTTACATCCCTCATTAGAACAATTCCTAGGTATTTCATTTTTGGGGGATGCTCTTGAGAAAGGTGTTGTTTCCTTAATTTCTCTCTCAGTGAGTTTGTTTTTCATGCACAGAAAGGCTGTTGATTTTTGAATGTTGACTTTGTATCCAGCTACGCTACTGAATTTGCTTATTAAATCTAGCAGTTTCTTAGTGGAATTTTTGGAGTCTTCTATGTAGAGTATCATGTCATCTGCAAATAAGGATAATGTAACTTCTTCCTTTCCTATCTTTATTCCTTCTATTTCTTTCTTTTGTCTAATTGCTATGGCTAATATTTCCAGAACTATATTGAATATGAGTGGTGATAGTGGACATCCTTGTCTTGTTCCTGGTTTTAGAGAGAAACCTTTCAGTTTTTGTCCATTTAGTATGATGTTGGCTGTTGGTTTGTCATAGATGACTTTTATCAGATTGAGATAAAGATATCTGTTCCAATTTTCTATAGCATTTTTATCATGGATCAGTGCTGGATTTTGTCAAATGACTTTCCTGCATCTATTGAGGAGAGCATATGGTTTTTGTCATTGGAACTCCTAATATGGTATATTACATTTATTGACTTTCATATGTTGAACCATCCGTGCATCCCTGGGATGAATCCCACTTGGTCATAGTGTATAGTCTTCTTCATGATTTATTACATTCTGTTTGCCAGTATCTTATTGAGGATTTCTGCATGTTCAGTAGGGTAATTGCCATGTAATTCTCTTTCTTAGTTGGGTCCTTATCTGGTTTTGGTGTCAGGCTAATGCTTGTTTCTAGGAATGAATTTGGGAGTATTGCTTCCCTTTCAATTCCATTAAAGAATTTGTGATATAGTGGTGTTAAGTCTTCTCTAAATTTCTTGTAGAATTCAGCAATGAATCAGGGCCTGAGCTTGTCTTCGTTGGTAGGTTTTTAGTTATATCTTTAATATCTTTGATTGATATTGGTTCAGCTGGGATTTTTATGTCTTCTTGATTCAGCTTTGGTAATTCATATGTATCTAGGGATCTGTCCATTTCTTCTGCATTTTCTCTCTTATTAGAATACAAGTTTTCAAAGTAGATATAGATGATCTCCTGATTTCTGCAGGATCTGTTGTGATTTCACCCTTTCGCTCCTCACTGTGTGGATCTGGGTCTTTTCTTCCTGTTATTGATCAGCTGGATGAACATTTGTCAGTTTTAGTTAATCTTTCAAAGAACCAGCTCTTCAATTCATTGTTTCTTTGTATTTTTTTTTATTCTTCAATGCATCAATTTCTGCACTGATCTTTATAATATCTTCCCTCATATAAGCTTTGACTTATCCTGCTCTTCTTTTTCTGGAAGTTTCAGGTACATCATTAAGTTGTTTATTTCCACTCGCTATATTTTCCTGATGTGGTATTCACTGCTATAAAGTTCCCTCTTAGGACTGATTTCATTGTGTCCCATAAGTTCTGATATGTTGTATTGTCATTATCATTTAATTGTAGAAACTATCTAATTCTTCTTTAATTTCATCTGTGACCCATTAGTTGTTCAGGAGGGTGGCATTTAATTTCCATGTATTTATGAAGTTCTTGTGGTTTCTTTTGCCATTAGTTTCCAATTTCATTGCATTATGACCTGATATTATGCATGGGATAATTTTTCATTTGCATTTACTTAAGTATGTTCTATGAGCTAGTATGTAGTCTATTTTGGAGAACATCCCATGTGCAATTGAGAAGAATGTGTATTCTGATGGTGTGGGGTAGGATACTCTATAGACATCTACTAAGTTCATTTGTTCAAAAGTTTGGTTCAATTCTGATATTTCATTGTGGATTTTTTGTCTCATCAATGTGTCTCTCTGTGATAGTGGTGTTTTGAGATTTCCCAATACAACTGTATTAGTGCTCATTTGATTTTTCATCCTTGCTAATGTTTGTTATATAGTTGGGTGTGTTGGTATTTGTTGCATATATTTTTATGATTGTTATCTCTTCCACTTGGAATTGTTCTCTTTACAAGGATACAGTGACTGTCTTTATCTCTCTTAATCAATCTTGGCTTGAAATTCACTTTGTCTACAAATAGAATGGCTACTCCTGCCTTTTTCTGGGTTCCTGTCACATGGAATATTGTTTTCCATCCTTTGACTTTCAGTATGTGAATTTATTTTTAATTAAATGTATTTCCTGTATGCAGAATACTATTGGATCTTGATTCATTGTGCCAATCTCTGTGTCTTGATTAGTAAATTGAGACCGTTAACATAGATGGTCATTACTGACATGCACTGACTTTTCCTTGTCGTGTTATTTTCCGTTGTTGGCTCCACCTCTTTGTTTTCTCCTCCCACATCTTAACTGTTTCCTTGCCTTGTGGGTTCCTTTTGTTGATGTTCATGTACCTGTAGTCCCTGTTATCTCCTTCTAGAATGTCCTTCAAAACATTTTGGAGTGCTGGTTCGGTGGTCATAATTCTCCTCAGATGTTCTTTGTCATGGAAGTATCTTATTTCTCTATCAGTTTTGAAAGATAGTTTTGCAGAGTACATCAATCTGGATTGAAGGTTGTTTTTCTTTAGAACTTGAGATACTTCTCTCTAAGCTCTCCTGGACTTGAGGGTTTGTGCTGAGTAGTCATCTATGATACTGATAGGCTTTACTTCATAGGTCATTCATTTCTTTTCCCCAATAGCTTTTAAGATTCTATTCTTGTGTTGAATTTTTGGAATCTTGATTATGGCATGCCTGGCTGTAGCTATTTTTTTTAATCATGGCTAAATGGAGTTCTATATGCCTCACTTATCTGTATGGCAAATTCTTTTTCTCTACCCGAGAAGTTTTCTGCCATGATGCCTGTAAACAGTTTTTTTTAGTATCATTTGTGCTATCTCCTGCTTTTTACTTGATTCCAATCAATCTTGTTATTCTTCTTTGTGTTATCTAGCAGATGCTGTATTGATTTCTCAGGGTTTCTTGCTATTTTTAAGAAATCTTCCTTTTTATGATCGCTAATCGCAAACCTGTCTTCTATATCTGAGATCTTAGCCTCACATTGGCTTAATTTGCTGTGAATACTTTCAGTGGAATTTTTAATCTCCTGGATATCTGTTCGAGTCTGTTTTATGGATTCTATTTATTTTATGCATTGGGCATACATGGTTTCCAGCATTTCCCTAAGCTCCTCTATTTTTTTACCTGTAGCTGCTCTAGAGTAACTAAGCACATCTTTTATTAAGGTCACCATATCTGTAGTTATCTGAGAAATTATTTCTGATTTGATTTTTTTCCAGAGCCTCATTCATTTGCTTTGTTGTTACCACTTCAGAGAGTCCAGGTGGGCGGCTCTCAGACTGTTCCACCTCACTGCCCCTGAGTTTGCATTTGGTGAGCTGGACAGCTAGGGTTGTACCTTGTTTTAGTGACTTCTCATTTTGTATTCATTTTTTAAGTTTAATTCCTCGGTTGATGTATGTAAATTGCCTATGGTGAGTAGTTTTATTGATAGCATTTAAAGCCTTTAGGAAATGACTACTGCTCAGAAGTGTCTCCCCAGATAGTTGGTTTTGGGTCTATTACAAGATCCTACCTCTTCAATTTATTGGGGATGAGAAGTTGCTGCCTACCTGGACCAGCCCTTAGTTCTTTGGCACTGGCCTATAGTATTGCTTATAACACTTAGGCAAACTCAGTCTTAGTATATGAGGAAGAACAACTGGTTACAACTACACCATTTTTGCTGAAGTATTACAATCAGCAATAAGAATAGCATCAAACACAGCCTAGAAAATGACAAACTGTGCTAAGTATTAATCTAACACCTTTAACCATAAGAACTAGATTTGTGGTTATATAACAAAATCTAAAATGAACCAGAATATTGTATGAAGTAAATAATCACTTGATATGGCAGTTTTACACTCAGGAGAAAAAATTTAAAAAGAGTTGGGGGAAAAAATAGAGAAATAGAAAACGAAGAGATCAGAAGAAGCGTGGAGGTCAAAAGATCATACTCATTTTGGGAAACTGGTGCAAAAGACAGGAGGCAAAGAGAAAAGGAAGAAATAAAAATAAGAAGAGAACAACAACAAATAAACGAAACCATTTTCACACTCTTATAAAAACAAAAACAATGAAGAAAAGATAAAAAAACTAATAAAAAAAGGAAAGAAGAAAAAAATGTCCACAACAAGGTGTGTCTTTGCTGCCACTGGTAGACAAGTTGGGCAAAATCCAGATCCATATCTATCAATCTCACCAACCCAGTAGCAGCTCCATGGTGGCATAGTGGATAATCCCATCAAGTCTGTTCCCCTATTTCCACTGAAGTTTAGGCTGGACTCTGACTGGGCAGCTGGATCCCGCCTGCCCAGCCCACAGCAGTCCCCATATGTCCTGTGGGTTTGAAATTGGCTGGAAACCACTAGATGGAGGCAGCAGCCACTCAGGCTCCTGAGCTCAGTTGGCCTCTCTCCAAAATGGCTCCCAGCCAATCCCCTTCTCTTGCTGAAGCCCAAATGGAAACAACTCACCAGCCACTGCAGTCCACTGCTGCACTCCACCAGTACACTTCTCTGTGGAAACCTCTGGGGTCACCAGCAGTTACCAGGTTTCTGGAGGGTCAAGCAGCCCCTTCCACAAAGTGAGCTGGGCTCAGGGGAAAATCACCACCTGTCTCCTTCTCCTTCTTTGTTGAAGTTTCTCTCTTCGCTCTCCTGAGGGTTTGTTTTCACTTCAAATCCTGGGGACCCACTCCCTCCTTCTCTTCCCATGTTGCTATGATTCCAGTGTCTGGACATCAAATCCCAGATAGCCTCTTTTTCTGATGCTCACCAGTCTGCCATCTCAGTATGTCTTTTATCATTATACTGAAACTGGGCACTGTGGTCTCACCTGGCTTCCTGAGCTGATGGGAAAGTGGTTGGGTGTGTGATCAGCCACTCACTCTGTGTGCTGCGGGGATGACCCTGAGGGACCCTGCTCTTGGGAGGGTGGTTGGGTGTGTGAACAGCCACTCATTATGTGTGTTGTGGGGACGACC